>PVJO010013578.1:28619-51392 GCA_004026905.1 Hystrix cristata
CTCTCTCTCTTTTTTTTTTTTTTTTAGGTGCTGGGGATCAAACTCAGCGCCTAGTGCTTGCTAGGCAAGTGCTCTACCACTTGAGCTAAATCCCCAACCCCTGTCATTCTGTCTTGAGAGCTTTGTCATTGAGTGGTAAACCACTCTGGTTTTTTCATGGTTAGTGAGCAAATTCCGATTAATCATGTTCTCCTGTGCAGGTTCTATAATACCTAATCTCTAACAAGGACAGAGCAAAAGAAAAAATTATTTGAACAGAGGTCAGCAATATTTCAAAAGTGATCTGCCAAGTAACTAATGACTTTCTTCCCACGTTTCATATGGGAAGGGTGGCTCAGAGGAGTAGAAGTATGCTTGATGGCCGCAGTGATGAATGGAAAGGATGGAGTCCAGCTTTGTGAGGACATAGGTGGCAGCACCAGTAGGAGGACAGGCCACGTGTCCTGACTGAACCGTTGGGCATGGGAGAACATGCCTTAAACCATGTGCTGTTGGACACTTCCACACTTAGAAGTGGATATGGTTAGGACAAGTAGCATGTAGCTCAGTGGTACAGGACTTGCCTAGTATGTGTGAGGCCTAAGTTTGATCCCCAGTGCTGTAAAATATTTAAAATAATTTTTTAAAAGGTGCTTGTGGGGTTGGGGATTTAGTTCAAGTGGTAAGTGCTTGTCTAGCAAGTACAAGGCCCTGAATTTGATCCCCATCACCCCCCCCAATAAAAGGTGCTTCTCTTGCTACAACCTAGCTCAGTGTATTACTTTGTTATTGTATTAGTTACTTTTCTCATTGCTGAGACAAAATACCTGACGCCCAAAGTTAAAGGAAGAAAGTTTTATTTAGCTCACAGTTTGTAGAGGTTTCTGTCCATAATCAGCTGGCTTCAAGGCAGGGTGGCATGGGAGACAGGTAGAAGGCAGCAAGGTAAGCAAGGGACCTTAGCAGCTTCTTTCTGGGCGTTATATCTTATCCAAACTGCTGGGATTAGAGCAGTGCAAAACCCCAATCAGTAAAAAAACAAAACAGAAAAACCCCAATCAGTGAATTGATTTAGTAATCACACACCCTTCATCTTAGCATCATACACTCTAGATTCAGCCATCTCTGAAAAAGCCCCACCTGTGACTACATAAGGCTTTAGGGGGACGTTTAGACACAAACCATAACCGTTATCTTCTGTACCACCTGTATCATATATGCTCCAAGTTTATGAGTTCTGAGTGTGATCTTTCCTTGAAACAGTTGATCTTTTGTCTCGGGTAAGGACATTAGGCTGTGCTGGGTTGAGTTAGAGCATGGTGACCATATCAGAGCTCCACCTTTTTTGAGGTAGGGTCTCACTGTGTTGTCCTCGAACTCATTATGTGTATGTGTTGCTGAAGCAAGCACTCTTGAACTCATTAAGTAGCTCAGGCTACCCTTCAACTCATGGCAATCCTGCTGCCTTGGCCTCTCGAGTGCTGGGATTACAGGCATGCCTCACTGTGTTCTGCTGAAGGCCCTACTTCTTGTGGCTCTGGCTACAGCTTCACCTTGGTGTATTTGTCTAGGAAAGTGTAGGCTGGGTGTGTATGGCTGTAGCTAGAGTTGCATGTTGATAGTGTCCTGTTCGCCATGCAGCTGTTGTATTGGGTCAGCAAATGCCTGAGCTTATTGATTCTTGCTTTGCATTCTTGGCTTCAGGAGGAGGAGAAAGTTATTTCCTAATCATTTATTTTCTGTCCTTTACCCTCAGGTGTGTCAAGAGCTCCACCCTCCTCGGGGGCACTTCCAGCCTCAACAGCACAGGCCCCTTGTGGCCAGGCTGCATATGGCCAGTTTGGTCAAGGTGATATACAGAATGGACCCAGCTCCTCCACTCTTCCCATACAAAGGTGTGTATCTGAGTTAACCTAAAATTGGTAGATCCCTTTCTCTCTTCCTTCTACCCTCTTCTATTTTGTTGTCTTTTTTCTAGATTACGGGTGTTGCTGATGTCCAGCCCTGTGAATTACTGACCTATCTTAGTACTTGTGTTCTTTTACATATTATTCTTTTTCAGTGAACCTGAGTTCTGCTCTTTTTTTTTCTTTTCCCCCCTTTTGCAGCACTAGGGGTGGAACTCCAGGACTCTCTCATGCTAGGCAAGTACACTACCACTGAGCGAAGTTCCTAGCCCCTTTGAATCAATTAGTTTTAAATTATTTATTTATTTATTTTGTGCTACTGGGAATTTCACTAACCTGCAGGCCCAGCCTTTTTTCTATTTTTTACTTTTGAGACAGGGTTTCAGTAAGTTAGTAATTTGCCCAAACTGGGTTTGAACTTGAGATCTTCCTGCTTTATCCTCCTAGAGTGCTGAGATTACAGGTGTGCACCCCCATGACTGGCTCCTATCCATTTTTTATTTTATTTTGAGACAGGGTTTTGGTAAATTGTCCAGGCTGGCCTCAAACTTGCAAGCCTTCTGCCTTAGCCTCCCAAGTAGCTGAAATTTTAGGCATATGCCACTACACTCAACATTTTTCTTTTTCTTGAAGACATACGTCTTCAATAATAGCTGCAGTCTGATGCTAAGGGTGAAACAGGAAGAGGATAATCTCAGGATTAGTTGTGCCTCCTCCAGCTCCTTTTTCTGTCTCCTTTTTTTCTAGATTAGGCACTTAGTAGACTGATTGGTTAAGTTTGTGCATGACCAGTTATGAAATGAAAAACACTATGAAAACTTCATTGGTACATGACTTTATAAACGCCTGTTTGCATGAGAGTTCACTAAAGGAGAGAAGTCATCTCTGACAAAGGTTGTTTGTTTTCTGGTAAATAATTAAAGTAAAACTGGATAGAAGATGTGGTAATGGAAGGGTCACCTTCTGACATTACTAAGTGTCCAGACTATACATTTTTAGCATTGATTATAAGCCTGGATAAGGCAAACGAGTGGGATACATGGAAAATAACAGATAGACAAATAAACTAAAGATACAGGGTGAACTTTGGAGCTGTTTAAATAATGCTTGTCAGGGAAAGCCTCTCTACCTGAAGTATTTGAGACCTCAGTGAAGAGATGAAGTGAGCTACACAAAGATGTGGGGGAAGAGTCTACTAGGTAGAAAGAACAAGAAGTGCAAAGGCCCTGAGGTAGAAATACATTTGTTGGCTGTGAGGAAGAGCAAGTTTAAGGGTAAGAGTTGAAGGTGTAGCTCGATGGTAGAACTCTTGCCTAGTATGTGTGAGGTCCTGGGTTTGCTCCCCACTATTGCAAAAATCAACCAGATGAACAAACAAAGACAATGAACAAGAGCAGTAGTGAGGTAGCAGATAAGCCAGGAGATTGTGGTGTCCAGAAACCAGGTAAAGAGAATATTTCAGGAAGAGCAATCAGTTGGTGAGTGGGTGCTGAATGGTAAGAGGAGAGAGAGTCTGAGGGTTTACCACTGGATTTGGCAAGAGTGTCCTTGTTGATAAATGCAGTTTCAGTGTAGAAATGAGGAAAACTGTCTAGTTGGAGTGGTCCAGAGTTTCAGCTAGGCGGTGGACTACTGTAGCCTGAAAACCCTTTTGCTATAGTAATCTGGAAAGGAGAGATGAAAGAGAAACAAAATCTTTTTTTTCAAATTCATAGTTAAGCTTTCAGAAAGAAAGTGAAATCCTGAAGTTCTCGAGACCAAGTAGGCACTGAAGATCAAAATGATGGGGGCAGGGATTTAGCTCAAGTGGTAGAGTGCTTGCCTAGCAAGCACAAGGCCCTGAGTTCCATCCCCAGCAACCCCCCCAAAAAAACCCCAAAAAACAAAAAACCTTTCCCAAAATGATAAGTTGACTCTGTGGCTGCCTGTAAATTTGGTGGGAAATACTATCTTGAGCATCCAAGATGGCAGGCACTGGTGATCTCTGGTACTCAAGAGGCTGAGGCAGGAGGATCATTTGAACCCAGGAGTTCAAGACCAACCTGGGCAGCATAGCAAGACCCTGTCTTGATAGATGAATGGATGGATGAATGGAAGGGAGGGAGAGAGGGAAAGATGAGAAAGGAAAAGAACAGAACAAACCCAGGGACTTAAGTTTAAGCAGGTACTGGGGATGGGAGATAAGTTCTTGGGCTTTTCTGAGAAGTGATTGGAATTGAGATCTTGTGTATGAAGTTTATATCTAGACTGTACCTTCAGCGAACAGTTAGACTAAGAAAAAAATCTGTATACTGGCAGAGGGTGATAATAAGGAGTGCTGTTTTTCTCAGGTTGGCTGTTGGTAAGTGGGTAGGGAGGTCTTGAGACTACAAATGGACATGAGGGAACATTTTGGAGTAATAAAAATGTTCTAAATTGGATTCTGGGGCTGGGGATTTAGCTCAGTGGTTAGAGTGCTTGCCTAACAAGCACACGACCCTGAGTTCGATCCCCAGTACCAAAAATAAAAAATAAAATAAAATAAAAAATAAATTGGATTCTGTTTGATGATTGCAAAACTCATCAAATTATGCATTTAAAGGAGTGACTTTTAGCTGTTTTTTAGTTTTATTATGGGTACCTTCCAGAAGCAAACATGATCACACTCTTAGTCTGTAAGGGCTTCTCTGAGGAGAGAAAACAATTGCTTAGAGTCAGTAGAAACTATTAGGGGACAGCAGATAGTAGAATAATAACTTAAAAATGTTAAAGGAAAATAGTTATCGGGCTTAGAACTATGTACCTCATTAAGAGAATGGGCAGATTAAAGACATTTCAGATCAAGGGTTGGTAATATAAAAAAAAAAAGGTTGGTAATACACAGACTTGGTTGAAAAACTACTATGGGATAGACTTAAGATAAAAAGGAAAATGAACCCAGAAAGAAAGATCTTTAAAGAGAAAAACAGACTCTGAGGTAGAAATAGAGCCAGACATGGTAGCGCATGCCTGTGATTCCCAGCTAGTTGGGAGGCTGAGGCAGGGGGATTGCAAGTTTGAGAGCAGCCAGTGCAACTTAATGAGACTGTCTCAAAGTAAAATAAAAAGGGGCTGTGGGTGTAGCTTAGTGGGTATGGCACTTGCCTTTCCCTTGGGTTTAATCCTTAGCACTACCACAATGAAGGAAGAGAAGGAGGAAAGATGGAAGTAGGGAGGGAAAGAAGGAAGGAAGAAAAAGGAGAAAGACAGTGTAGACTACAATTTTTTGGTAACATCTAGGTAAGTAATATTTCATTGTATGGATATAGCACATTTTGTTTATCCAGTTTGAGTTTTGGCTTGTTTCTGCAATAGCTTTCTTCCCCCTTCTGCTTCTTGTGCTGGGGATTGAACCTATGACCATACACATGCCAAGCAAGTGGCGTACCACTGAGGTGAACCCTGCCGTAGTTTTTTTTAAGATGATTTTATGCTGATGAGAATAATCAGAAAGGGTGACACTGAGGGGAAAGCACATTGGAAAGATAAGTTGCCAAATGAAAAGGATATTTATAAATAAAATAGATATAATGAGGGGTATAGCTCAGTGCTGGAAAACTGCCTAGCATGCACAAGGCTCTAGGTTCAGTCCCAACACCACAAAAAAATTATCTATAATATATAAAGAGCTCCTACTAATCAATGAGAGAAACACAACCTAGAGGGAGGGCAAGGAGAGGAGGGGGAAGTAAAAAGAATTCAGATGTGTTCTGTACATGTACAAACCCCCCACAATGAATGTACTTTTACATACTATAAACATGTACTAATAGAAAAAATTAAAAAAAATTTTTTTACCAAGAACATGTTAATAGTACATTGTATACATAATGATCATACTCAACATGGTTATTTTGTACCTGTACGTGATATATCTTGGTTTTTCCCCCTCTTTCCCACCCCTCCCTTCTGTTCTCCCACCCTTCCCTATTTGCAGCAGGTTTATTTACACTTTTTTCCTTTCTCCTTTCTTTTCTTTTTCCCTTCCTTCTTTTCCTCCTTCTCCCTATCTAGTTCTCCTCTCTTTTGAATACTTTTTTCTTTTTACATAATATCTATTATATCTCTTTGTCCTTATTTACACTTATGGTTTCTCATATCAGAGAATAATAGAAAAATTTTTGAAGGGGTGCTGGGGAGTGAAATCAGGGCCTTGCGCTTGCTAGGGAAGTGCTCTACCACTTGAGCTAAATCCCCAAGCCCCAGAAATTCTTTTTTAAAAGACAGTCCAGTTGAAAAAATAGTGGACAAAATTTAGAATAGGTAATTTGTAAAAGAAGAACTACAAATGGCCAAAGAACATGTTGTTATTGCTGTTGTTTCGGTCTTTTGAGACAGGGTCTCATTATGCAGTTCAGACTGGCTTTGAACTCGTCATATAGCCCAGGCAGTATATATGTGTTTGAATGTTTCTTTGATCCCAGGAATTTGAGTCCAGACTGGGCAACGTAGCAAGACCTTGTCTCAAAAATGAATGAATGAGGGGGCTGGGGATTTGGGTCAATGGTAGAGTGCTTGCCTAGCAAGTGCAAGGCCCTAAGTTCACTCTCCAGTACCCCTGCAAAAAACCAAAACGAAACAAAAAATGAATGACTGAATGTTAATAGGAACATTACTTGTAATAACCAAAAATTAGACCTGCTTAGCAGGTGCGAGACACTTGACTTCAATCCCCTCTACTATAAGGCATATTTAAGGAGTGGAATAATATTTAGTGATGAAAGAGAAATGACTATAGCTAAATGTGACATCAGAGATAAATTTCATAAACATGGTCAAACAAAGACACAAAATCCAAAGAGATGTATGTTATAATTCTGTTTAAAAAATTGAAAAACTGGGCTGTATATGGCAATGCATGTCTTTAATCCCAGTACCCTGGGAGGCTGAGGCAGGAGAATCACCAGGCTTGGGTAACTTAGTGACTTAGCGAGACCCTATCTCAAAATAAAAATTATGAAAAGGGCTGGGGATGTACCTCCATGTGAAGGCCCTGGGTTCAATCTCCAGTAAGACACACACACACACGCACGCACACACATGAATAAAGACAGGAGATGATTTTAGGGAGTAGGGAAGAAGTTACCCTTGGTGAAAGGGAGAAGGAAGAGGGTATGATGAGGGGAGTTGTGTGCAGGGCCTTTGGATGCTAGTGTGTTCTATTTTTTTACTTATTTTTTTGGTTTCATGAATGGTTGTATTATAATTATTTAACTGTACATTTGTATTTTATGCTTTTTTCTATTTGTTATATCTCACAGTTAAGCTGGGAATAAATTCTAGGTCAGCCTGTTACTAAGACTTTCATTGTTTAGCTTCCTGTCTCCTCTGTCGCCCTCATTATTTTGCTACAGGAGTAGGCTAAATAAAGAACTTAGAGATGTTTTTAAATTCATAGGTAAGGAGGGGGTTTACCATTATCAGGGCTTGTGAAGGAATTAGCCACATTAATGGAGCAGTGCTATAGGGTGGGATTATTCTGACAAGGATTTCCGGAACTTCTAGCATGGAGCTAACAGTATGTTTAGTGCTATAGAAGACAAATGCAAAGGCCAATGAAGAGCTTAGGTGGGTAAGTTTCACTAGTTGAAAGAAATACTTGGTAAAGAAAATACTAGTTTATTGAATAAGTGCCAAAGTGTTAAACTGAAAGACTAATAGAAGCTCACCAAATATAAAGTACCAGTTGCTTAGCAGAGATAAAATAAGGCAGAACATAGAAATCAGAATTTCGGTGGGGGAGACTGTGCCGGAAAGAATTTGGTTTAGTCCACAAGTCTCCGAAGAAGCGTGTTGTAGAGACCTGTGGTAGTATCACCGAAAAACATCAGTGCAGTTGCCTGTGGTTGGTATGCAGTGATAGTGGAATAATTTTGTATTTATTTTGTGTGTGTGTGTGTGTGCTGGGAATCAAACTCATGTATTTACTTTTAAATGTGCTATCTTATATCATGCTGGTGTCCACCTTAGCTATCCAGGTAATAAGGTGTTGCTAGATAGACCCAGTTGGAAGGCTACTTGGTTTATGTTATTTCTCTGGTCCTTTTCTGGGTGTAGTTGGCACCATCCTTCTAATTAGTATATACTGCCAAACTAAGCTAACATACTCCTCCAACCTTACAGGTTATTCTAACACCTGTCCCAGGATAAAGTAATAGATACTTTGCCTTAAAGTTGAACAATGGACTGCATTTGTTTGATCTCACATTTCTCATGTGCTTGTGTGTATGCTTATGTGTACCTTCAAGTCCATTAGGGCTTCAGATTACAAAAGCAAAGTGGTTCAGGGCTGGGTGTGGTGTATGCCTGTAATCCCAGAATTCTGCGAGGCTGAGGCAGGAGAATTGGAAGTTTGAGCCCAGTGTAGGCAAGTTAGTGAGATCCTGTCTCAAAATAAAAAATACAAAAAGAGCTTGTGATGTAGCTCAGTGTAAGGGCTCTGGGCTCAATTCCAGGTACTATAAAACAAACAAAAAGAACCTAAAAAACTAAGGTAGTTCATCAACAACAGATTGGGGCAGAGGAGGAAATTATTTATTTATTTATTTATTTTCATTTCCCCCTTTTTTATAGTTTATTTTAATGGAACATTTTAGATGTACGTAGTAATAACATTCATCATAGGGGATTGTAGGAGGAAATAATTTAATTAACAGATTAAATAGTATTTGACTTGAGAGTGCTTGCCATATGTTTGTGGAAAATAAGATTTGTCACAAATAATTAAAGTATAGATAATCAGAAATATAATTGATCCACAGATATGAGGATGAAGCCATAAAAGAGCTCAGGATGAGATAAGATCCCAGACAACAACATAGCTTCCTGTGTGATGTGGTGTCACTGACATCTTTGCAGGGCAGCCCAGCCCACCAGTCACTACTACTTTCCTTCTCTTTATAGGCTCCCTGGGTCTCAGCCATTTGGGTCACCAATGGCCCCTGCAGTCAGCCAGCCAGCTGTGCTTCAGCCCTATGGCCCTCCCCCAACAAGTGCACAGGTGACCACCCAGCTGGCCGGAATGCAGATCAGTGGTGCTATGGCCCCAGCTCCTCCGCCTTCAGGGCTGGGCTATGGTAAGTAGTAGTAACCACAGGAATATGACTGTGCCCTTCTTTTCAGAGGCATGAGGCTCTGGGGTACACCTGAATCCCTTTTATTTCCTGTACCTTTGAGCCCCAGAAGATGGGACAGCCATACATACCCCCTCTTTTGTGGGAAAGGATTTGCTGAAGGAGGCACAATGACTTCTGACTACTTCTTGTGTTCTTCAGGACCACCAACATCGCTGGCCTCAGCCTCAGGAAGTTTCCCTAACTCTGGTCCATACGGCTCCTATCCTCAGGGCCAGGCTCCTCCTGTTAGCCAGGCCCAAGGTCATCCTGGGGTCCAGCCTTCCCAGCGGTCTGCCCCCCAACTGGCCTCCAGCTTCACACCCCCAGCTTCAGGGGGTCCTCGAATGCCTTCGATGACTGGTCCTCTCCCATCTGGACAGGGTTTTGGGGGACCCCCCATAAGCCAGCCCAACCACGTATCCTCACCTCCTCAAGCTCTGCCCCCAGGCACCCAGATGACTGGGCCCCCAGGACCACCACCACCTATGCACTCCCCCCAGCAGCCAGGCTATCAGCTGCAACAAAATGGTGAGTTTTTCCCAAGGTCTAGCTGGATAGCTTGAGGGGATCATTCCTTGGGCATGAGGTTTACAGAACATTCTTTTTTTCTCATAGTTCAGATAGTGGTCTCTGTGAATGGCTTTACCAGGTGTTAATGTACCTCATAATTCTATGTTTGTAGGAGTCTAGTCATTTCTCTGAGGCCCTAAGAAGAGACAAGTAGAGAATTTGGAGTTCATCAACTTGTATCCTTGTCTCTCAGGTTCCTTTGCCCGGGCCCCTCAGCCCAATTATGGAAGCCCCTACCCAGGAGCACCTACCTTCGGCAGTCAGCCTGGGCCTCCTCAGCCACTGCCTCCTAAGCGCCTGGACCCTGATGCCATCCCCAGCCCTGTAAGTAGATGCTTATGTGGTCCTGGGGAAGGGGTTTTTGTCTATCAGATAAACCAGTCAACCCAGATGAGATGTTTGCCTAGCATGTCCTGATAATTCTCCCTTTTCATTCATTTTATAGGCCTAAAACCTAGATGTAATTTTTGAGTCTTTGAACAATTTGAAGTTCCAGAATTCTTTTAAGGATATTTTCATTCCACAGCTGCACAGATAAGGAAGGGAAACCGAGAGAGATCAGCAGTATCAGTAGAGCTCTGGGTGGAGGGCTGTGTTCTGTCACTGTTGGGCACACATGGCACAGTCACCTCTACCCTTCAGTGGAGTAGTGGCTGTGTCCATGTCCTCTTAGACCCAGGAGTTCAGCATTCTTCCTAATGGGAGAGCGGTTGAGGAGGGCAGCCTTACTGGTCCGCCTCTGCTCCTGCTTGGACAGTGCTGGAGGAGAAAGTTCCCAGTACTTTTGGTTGTTTGGTAGCCCCTGCAGTGTGGATGGGAAAAGTGAACTGCAGTGTATGAGGGCAAGTGTGTGTGTAAGGACCCACGGGCACAGGGACACTGCTTCTCTGAGGAGGCGGGTGAACCTCACTTAGCCTCTGGTTCTCCTTAGCAGACTTGGGATAGAGGCTGAGACTGTACTGTACTCCTGCATAGGGCCACTTTATAGTTCTGTCTGTAACATTGCTATGTCAGTTACCCACCATGCTTAGCCATTGTCATATTCC
Source organism: Hystrix cristata (assembly GCA_004026905.1). NCBI lineage: Eukaryota > Metazoa > Chordata > Mammalia > Rodentia > Hystricidae > Hystrix > Hystrix cristata. The sequence continues at coordinate 39,255 of PVJO010013578.1, forward strand.
ATTCTGTTCTCTTCCCTCTTCCTTTGGGGACCCACCATGGTGAGGGAACCCATTGGCTAAGGAGGCCTTGTGAGGACTAAGCAGCCCCTCCTTTCTTTCCCCTCCTTTACAGTGGAGAGAGTCTGGTTGGACGTGAGGGAGGCTTCTTCCCATATAAGAAGAGATCTTAGGCAGGAGGTTTGGCCTTTTGGAGGGAACATTCCTCTTTTAAGGTTTTTCCCATTCAGTCTTTCCCTATAAAGCCCTGCTTGCCTCCTATTTGCTCCCTCTCCTTATCTTGCTACATCATATTCTGAGCCACTGAGGTTTGGAATTTCAGATGTAGAGAGGGCCTGCTTTCAGCAGTCTGAGCTGAGCTCCAGTTGTTCGTGTCTAACTCATCAGGGTTGAGAGAAGTAACATCTACCTCTTGTTCTTTTGTCTCCCTCCCTGTATTCCCCTGCTTCCTTTAAAATTAAAACACTAAAAGCAACTCAATGAGCTGCCTCCTCAGCAGAAAACCAGGCACAGAATAGACCCTGATGCCATTCCTAGTCCAGTAAGTGCAGGGGGTGGGTGTGTGTGCGCATGTCATCCCTGTGTTAGTGCCATCCATGCATGCCTGTGACCTCATCTCCACCTCATCCACCATGTCCATCCCTCTCCATTCTCTTCCCTTAGCCCTTCTAGATCCTCGCTTTTACAAGCTGAAGAATATGCATGCCTCAAGTCACCATGTAATGAAGACGAAGCAAGCTGTTAGCAATGCCTTGAGTATAGAGTAGTAGAAAGTGAGGCTCTTAGGGCATGGCCAGGTGGCATGTTCAGTTTCAGTTGTAGTCATGCTGGCTCCTCCAGGAACCTGCCTATGGCATGTGATGGAACAGGACAAAATTGAGCAGTACATCCTTTTGCTTTGGGTTGGTATGTCTACAGCCTGTTGTGGAGAAACATTTGTATAGGTGGCTATTAATGTATTATTGGGTTCCCAATATCCCAAACTGGCATTTCTTACAGGGGAGGGAGATTGCTGGTTTGGGAAAGTGTGGGCCACTTTCTCATCAGGAGAGTCTTTGATTCTGACATATTTCTAAACATCAACCCTTTTTGCTGCTGGTTAGTTATTTTGCCCTTTATTTTTCTGGCTTTATGATACTCATCTTGAAGTAACTGACCAAAGGTCACCAGCCTACACAAAGGTTTGATTACCAGTGTTGCATTTCCCCTTTTGTTCCCCCCTGTATCTGGTGGGGGGTGGCTAAGGATCAGGCTGTAAGAATTGGGTGCTTAGCTTCTCCTGCCGTATGCACACTGATGCGTCCTCAGAGGAAGGCAGCATCTGCTTCCTCACCTTACCTGATCATTTCTGGCTGTTTAATTCTCTCCTCACCCCGTCCCTTGTTAATTTCATCGAGTGTAGAGTCATTCCAGGTAGATTCATTTTTACATGGTTACTGTCGTCTGTTTTCCTGCTCTGACTCTGTATGTCTTGGGGGAGGAGGTGGGGAGGTTCCGTCGGGGAGGGTTGTGGAATCTAAACATGTCTGATGGTCTGGGATCAGAGCTGGAGCTTTCCTGGAGTGTGAGGAGTGAGAAGGTGCTCATCTTTGATTGAGGATTAGGGAACAATTCATGGAGAAGCCCTTTCTCAGTGTGGTTTTTCCAGCATCTTGCTGCTGGCTGTGGAGTGAAGAGAGAGCAGGCCTGCTGCATGAGCTATTGTTCAGCAAGTTGTTAGTTTCTGTGCCGCTGCAGCTCTAGCCTTACTTTCTCTTGGCACTCTGGGACCTGGCACATCCTTTTCCTCTATCATCTCATTCATCTGACTTCTTCCCTACAGATTCAGGTCATTGAAGATGACAGGAACAACCGGGGTTCAGAGCCATTTGTTACTTGTGTACGGGGCCAGGTGCCACCCTTAGTCACCACCAACTTCCTGGTGAAAGACCAAGGTGAGAAGGGCATACATCCTCCCTGTGGGGGCCTTTGCTCTGAGGTTATCAGCTTCTGGGTGGGGCTTTTTGCAGTCTAACCAGATAACAGTCCCTCCACCAAGTCAAGTCCTCTGGGGGGAAAACCGCCATCAACTCAAGCACTTGTGGAGGTGACGGGTAAATCTCTTATGAAGAACTGGTATCTGCAGGGGTTCTGTGATCTGACTCGAGACTTGTACCTCTTCCTTCAGGGAATGCAAGTCCCCGGTACATCCGTTGCACATCCTATAATATCCCTTGCACATCTGACATGGCTAAGCAGGCTCAGGTGCCCCTGGCAGCTGTTATCAAGCCCCTGGCTAGGCTGCCCCCAGAGGAGGTAAGTCAGGGAAAGGGCTAGAATATAATGAAAAGGGGGGTAGGTCAGGCTTCTTCCTATATGTGATCCTGGTTGGCATGATGGAAGATATCTTGATTGGGGAGGATGGGACAGTATCTTCAGCAGCTTTCCTTCCCAGGGCCCATGGCTGAAGGAATAGTAGGGATGACAGCAAAAGCCCAAGAAATTGCAGTGTGGGACCAGGATTCATAGGAGAAGCTGGTGAAGACAGCTGGATGTAGGACTCTAGATGATAAGCATTCTGTTTTTTCCTTATGAGCTGTCCTGTCCACCCCAGCAAGTTAGGGATGTAGAACAGCATGTAAAAGGTACATTAGGATCCAGTACTCCATCCCTCACCTGGCTTGGGCCCTGAGCTCTCACTCCAGTCCCTGAAACCAGTGTGGATGAAAGAGCAAGGCAGCTCTTTTTCAGGCCTCAATAGATTACCCTCATGTTCATGCTTCACTGATCTAACTTAAGATAGAGTTCTCTGGACCCGGAAGCTCAAGGCACAGTTACTATTCTGCCTCTCTCTGTCTTCCTCTGTGTGTTTTTCTTTTCTCTTTCTGGTTGTCAATGGGGATGCTTGGATGCTGGTCTCTTATCTATAGGGTGACATCTACCCGGATCATTAATTGGATGACACAGAATTCTACTATGAATGAGGGGGAGAAGTGTCAGGGAAGGAAGCGGGAATCAAAATCCCTAGGGCAGGGGTGGAGGGGATCAAAATTAAGGCCAGAAACAAGAATCCCAGATAATCTTCAGCTTTCCCCTGGTACACCTATGGCAGCCCCTGGTTTACTATGGCCAGTCTCACAGTTCCTCTTCTCTTCCAGGGAGAAATGCCATCTGGGATGAGAGTAAAAAGAGGGAACGGTGGAATGTAGACTCCTTTGGACATTTTCCTGTGATCACCATGTTCATCCAATGTCCTTATCCTTTCCACTGTGCTCCTTCCCCAGGCAGAATATCTGAGCCATGCCCCTTTTCCCTCTGGGTTGTTTCTTCTTGTCTGTTGCCACATGTCTCAACCACTGTAGCTTGCCTCTGTGTCTGAGCCTCTCCCCTTTGCTCCCTAGGCTTCACCATATGTTGTGGACCATGGGGAATCTGGCCCCTTGCGCTGCAATCGCTGCAAAGCATACATGTGCCCTTTCATGCAGTTCATCGAGGGAGGAAGGCGCTTCCAGTGCTGCTTTTGCAGCTGTATCAATGATGGTATGGCCCAGGAGCTGGGGACTGGGGAGAAGGTCCTGACTGCATCTTAATTGTTGTATTTCTAGTTAGATAGATGAGGATCCATTTTTCAGGAGTTGGAAACGTAGGACATATGTGGGGATGTGGGGCAGTGGAGCGATGTGGGGAAGCTCAGGGCTAGATGTTCTTAGATTGAGCATGGACTCTGAGTAACACACTGCATACTCCCCACAGTTCCCCCCCAGTATTTCCAACATCTGGATCACACCGGCAGGCGTGTGGATGCTTATGACCGTCCTGAGCTATCCCTGGGCTCTTATGAATTCTTGGCCACTGTAGATTACTGCAAGGTGAGGGAAGATAGAGGGGGAGGAGCTGTGGGTGGAGGAAAATGAGACAGCTAAGGATCGCTGTTATCATTCCCTCCCCCCTTCCTTGTCCCTTTGATGCTGGCTACTTTCAGGTCAACTGGCCCGCTCAGCCGGCCCCCTCCTCCCAATATTTCCTTCCTCCCTCCGCAGAACAATAAGTTCCCCAGCCCTCCTGCCTTCATCTTCATGATTGACGTATCGTACAGTGCCGTCAGAACTGGTCTCGTTAGGCTCCTCTGTGAGGAGCTTAAGTCGCTGTTAGATTACCTACCTAGGTGAGAGTTGTGGAGCTGAGGTGCTTCCTTCGTGGGTTGTCTGGGTTGACGGAGCAGGCAGAGCCCAATGTCATGAACTTGTGGTTGATGGAGAAGGCGGCAAATCTAAGTAACTATGTCATCCTCTGCAGGGAGGGTGGGGCAGAAGAATCAGCAATCCATGTTGGCTTTGTCACCTACAATAAGGTGCTCCACTTCTACAATGTGAAGAGCTCACTGGCCCAACCACAGATGATGGTTGTATCTGATGTGGCTGACATGTTCGTGCCACTGCTGGATGGCTTCCTGGTCAATGTCAATGAGTCTCGGGCAGTCATCACCAGGTAAGAGCCAGATTGTGGGGGCGAAGGGGAGTGGAGAGGATAAAACCATAAAAGGGCAGGAAGCCCATACCTCCCATTCCCAGGGATTTGGGAGACTGAGGCAGAATTGAAAGTTCGTAAGTCCCGCTTAGGTAACTTAGTGAGACCCTGTCTCAAAATAAAAAGGGCTAGGGATGTAGCTCAGTAGTAGAGCACCTACCTAGCATAGCATGGTGGAGGTCCTGGGCTCAATCCTTAGCACCACAAAAAACAGCAAAGTAAAACAAAACAAAAAAATGACCAGGGAGCCAAACAGAGGAGTCTGTAGGGAGACGGGGCTATAGCTCAGGAGTTTTCACAGTCTGGGGACGAGATGACTCTTTGGGGAATTCAAGATGAGGCATAGGAATCTAGATAGTGATTTCAGTTGTCTCCCGTCACCTATCTCTTCAGCCTACTTGATCAGATTCCAGAAATATTCGCAGACACAAGGGAAACAGAGACAGTATTTGCACCAGTTATCCAAGCTGGGATGGAGGCCTTGAAGGTAAGGCTGGAGTCCCTGAAAACTTCCTCCACCTCCATTTCCTCTGACCATCTTTTACTCCCTGCAATACTGCTTCTATTTTCTTCTCTGACTGATGACTGTCCAGTAAGTCAGTTTGTCTGACATTTGTTGCTTAATAAATGATGAGGGAAGAGATGAGTGAATAATGGGTGAATAAAGGGAAGAATGAACAAGTAGTGCTGTCTTGTTTCCTAGGCTGCTGAGTGTGCAGGGAAGCTGTTTCTGTTCCACACGTCCTTGCCCATTGCAGAGGCTCCAGGGAAGCTGAAAAATAGAGATGACAGGAAGCTGATCAACACAGACAAAGAGAAGGTGTGGGGGGAGGCTTTCCATTACAGAGGAACATGGTGATACTTCCTAGTGTCCACTGGTAACTTTCTCAAGGGGGGCCCAGACTACATTCTGCCCTGTTGATTGTCATATCTGTGTGACAGGCAAGCCTGTTCCTCTGCTCCCGTACCTCTCCACCCCATTTCAGCCTAAAGCCCTTGATGGAACTTTTTTTTTTACTACTATTGCAAACTCCCAGCTTGTAGGCCTGAAGTTTTACAAGTATTTGAGTGTCCCATATTATATTATTATACATGTTTTGAAAGAGGGCAGAGCTGAGATATTTGAACATTTCTTCTACTCCTCTCCAGACTCTGTTCCAGCCTCAGACGGGTGTGTATCAGACTCTGGCCAAAGAGTGTGTGGCTCAAGGCTGCTGTGTAGACCTCTTCCTCTTCCCTAACCAATATGTGGATGTGGCCACGCTCTCAGTTGTGCCCCAGCTCACTGGTGGCTCTGTCTACAAATATACTTGCTTTGAGGTACAGTGTGGGATTCTGGGTGGCAGGTGGCAGCAGGGCTGGGAGTGTCTTGCTTACATGTGGAGTGGCTCTTTAGCTGCTGACTCCTGAGTGAGAATTGTGTTGCTAGTGCACAGTGACTCATGCCATTTAATCCAAACTACTTGGGAAGCTGAGTCGGAGGATCACAGATTAGAGGCTAGCCTGGGCAATTTAATGAGATTCAGTCTCAAAATAAAATTTAAAAAGGGAGGGTTGGGGTGTAGCTCAGTGGTAGAGTGCCTGCCTAGCAAGTGCAAAAGCCCTGAGTTTGATCCCCAGCACCAAAAAAAAAAAAAAAAATTTAAAAAGGGCTAGGGATATAGCTCGGTGGTAGAGTGCTTGCCTAGCATGTGCCAAGACTCTGGTTTCCATCCCCAGCCCCACAATTTAAAAAAAAAAAAAAGAATTGTATTGGAGGATTGGAGGAGTATAAAGTGAACCCTGAGAGTATGGCAGTTGGAGCCTGGGTTTTGGAATCAGTCCTGGGTCGATATTCTGGCCCCACCATTTGCTGGCTCTGTGATCTAGGATAAATTACTTAATTACTCCTTCCTTTATTCTTTCATCTGTAAAATGAGGTTTTAGGGCCAGGTGTGGTGGCTCATGCCTGTAATCCCACCACTTGGGAGGCTGAGGCAAGATGATCGCCATGAGGTCGAGGCCAGCCTGGGCTACATAGTGAATTCAAGGCCAGCCTGAACTGCATAGTGAGACCCTGTCTCAAAAAACAACAATAAAAAAGTCTACCTTGACCATACTTACTCTCAAATGAATAACAGGTCAAAATGAGGGCGAAAAAATGGGGTTTAATCTTTGTCAAGATTTGTCCACAGAATTAAATAATTATATGTAAAGCATTCTGTGTGGTACCAGGTATATACCTGGATGCTTGTGAACTGTCACTGTCGTCATCATCATCATTCACTCTTCCTGTCATGATTAAGATGAATGAACCTGCTGTAAATAGGGAGGGAGGGTGCAGAGGGGAGGGGGGAAGAGGGGGGAGAACCAAGATACATCATGTATAGGTACAGAATTAATGTAATGAATGTGACCATTGTATGTAGAATGTACCAATACATGTTCTTGGTTTAAAATTAAAATTTAAAAAAAAAAAAAAGCAGGCTTATGGAGTGGAAGAGGGAGGGAGACTGGCTGCAAAGGGAGCTCTGTGCTCAGTGATGTGACTCTCGGCCTGGGGGACTGCAGGTGGAGAATGACCAGGAACGGTTCCTGAGCGACCTGCGTCGTGACGTGCAGAAGGTTGTTGGCTTTGATGCTGTGATGAGGGTCCGCACAAGCACCGGTAAATCTGGTTAAAGACAGATAGCGGGCAAACCTGAGAGGAAAGCACATGGCACCTGTCATGTCTCTAGCCCTGACCCTGTCCCTGTGGCCTTAGGTATCCGTGCCGTAGATTTTTTTGGCGCTTTCTACATGAGCAACACAACAGACGTGGAGCTGGCTGGGCTGGATGGGGACAAGACAGTGACTGTGGAGTTCAAGCACGATGATCGGCTTAATGAAGAGAGTGGCGCCCTCCTGCAGGTGGCAAGCGGGAGGAGGCAGGGGCTGGTGAGGAAGTTCTGGGAAGAGAGTGAGCAGGCAGAGAGGACTGGAAGGAGGCATGAGCTGAGGGAGGAGTGGCTCATGCCTTTTTTTCAGTTTAATAATTTGGCAAAGGGGCAGTTTCTTCTGAGGACTTCTGTGATGGAGAGGTGTGAGCTCCCCCTTTCTCCCTCCTGTAGTGTGCCCTGCTTTATACCAGCTGTGCAGGGCAGCGTCGGCTCCGCATCCACAACCTGGCCCTGAACTGCTGCACACAGCTGGCGGATCTGTATCGGAACTGTGAGACTGACACACTTATCAACTACATGGCCAAGTTTGGTGAGAGTGGAGGCAGGACAGGGTGGGTTTGGGGCTGAGAGATGGTCCAGGACAGTCTGTACTTCAGCATTCCCATGTAGGTGTGATGCTGGGAACACACATGTGATGGGTGGCTGATCAGTGGGTGCTGCCTCCCTTCCCCATCCAGCATACCGAGGTGTCCTGAACAGCCCTGTGAAAACTGTGCGTGACACACTCATCACCCAGTGTGCGCAGATCCTGGCCTGTTACAGAAAGAACTGTGCCAGCCCCTCTTCTGCAGGACAGGTAGGGCAAGCATGTTAGTGGAGGGGTTGCTGGGACAAAGTTTTGCATTTGGCAGAGATTTATCATCATCATTGACTTTATTTTGATAATTCTCTCAGTTGATCCTTCCTGAATGCATGAAGCTACTCCCAGTGTACCTGAACTGTGTGTTGAAGAGTGATGTCCTGCAGCCTGGAGCTGAAGTCAATACTGACGACCGTGCCTATGTTCGACAGCTGGTCACCTCCATGGATGTGGCTGAGACCAATGTCTTCTTCTACCCTCGGCTTCTACCACTGGTGCGACTGAGGGTTGGAGTGTGAGACACTGCTTTGAGAAAGGAGCTTCTAGAAGGAGGAAGGGGGATAGTTAACCCTGTGTGAATTTGTTTCATTTCACACAGAGTTACTGAAACTGCAGAAGAGGTGGTGTCTGTGGACTTACTAAGTTTGTGTATGCATGTTGAGGGGAGGGAACAGGTGTGTCTGATGGTCCTTGGTGACCTTTTGCCCGTTTGGTTTTGCCTAGACAAAGTCTCCCATTGAGAGTACCACTGAACCACCAGCAATTCGAGCGTCTGAAGAGCGTCTAAGCAATGGCGATATATATTTATTGGAGAATGGGCTCAACGTCTTACTCTGGGTGGGAGCAAGTGTCCAACAAGGTGTTGTCCAGAGCCTTTTCAATGTCACCTCCTTCAGTCAGATCACCAGTGGCTTGGTGAGGCCTGGGAGTCAAGGGTGTGGAAATAGTTTGTGATGTGAGTGGGAACTGGTGCCTTTATCAGGCAATACAGTACAGTACTTGGGGGGAGGGGAGGGTGCCATCATTCCCCCAGGCTTCCTTGTTTCTGATTATGCATAACTGTGCTGCCCCTTCTCAACTGAACTCAGCGTACTTTATCTAAGGATGAATGAATTTTGTGTTCCAGAGTGCCCTGCCAGTTCTGGACAATCCACTGTCCAAGAAGGTTCGAAGTCTCATTGATAGCTTAAGGGCACAGAGATCACGGTACATGAAGGTAACATTGATTATGAACGCTGAAATTCTCACCTTACAAATTCTCACTTGGGAGGTGGGTGGGGAGTGAGTGAGTGACCAGGTCATGGGATTTCTGGGTGTGGTTCATTCCCTTTGGCCCTGTCTCACCACCCCACATTCTGGCCATAGTTTATCGTGGTGAAACAGGAAGACAAGCTGGAGATGCTGTTCAAGAACTTCCTGGTAGAAGACAAGAGCCTGAGTGGGGGAGAATCTTATGTGGACTTTCTCTGTCATATGCACAAGGAGATTCGGCAGCTACTGAGCTAAAGCAAGTGGGTAAATAGCACAGGATCCCAGACCAGCTTCCAGAAAGTACCACAGGATAGCAGAGAAATTGGGACAGTTCCATATTTTATAAGTCATGTAAGCTGACCTCAGTCTCTTTGGGGGGAGGGGGAGATATAAGGAGACACCTTTCTGGGCTCAAGTATCCTACCACTCTGTCATGTCCTGCTGATGGAAGGTGCCCCATCCCTCAGCCTACCCTCCTTTTCCTGCTAATCCTGTCATAATGAATGTAGTTTCTCAGTTCACTGTATATGATTTGGTGTTGGAGGTTTGGAGGCACCGAGACCCTGGCAATATGTGTCCCTTTGGACCAGCCTCCAAGAAGAAAAGCAGGCAGAGGCAGGAAAGAGTAGGGATCCCAGGTTTACTACAGGGGTGGCTAATTTAGCTCAGTGTCATCAACAACTTCCTATATTAGGGATAAAACATGCAGGTGCACAACATGAGTGCAGACCATAGGTGGTGGAGAGAAAAGTGGTCAGTCCTGGGTCTAGGGGTCAGCAGCCAAGTTAGTTACTGACGGTGGTTAATCAGCTTTCTCTCTCTGCTTCCACTGCGTGTGCTCTTCCCTGCAATGATTGCTGATCACATTGTGGATAGAGGCACGTTCTCAGAGACATGAACGAGCCTGGCAACCGAGTTGCAAAGTGTATTAACACCTGGGAGTGGTCCCAGCCTCCTTTCCAGCTGGAGAGGCCCCGACACTGGATGGTTCTGTAGGGAGCCTGATCATCAACTTGCAATACCTCACAGAGCCAGCCCACATCCACCCAGCTCCCACCAGAAACACCGTTTCTCCAAACAGGGGTTGCTGGGGAGAGGCAGAGGCAGCTGGAGCCCTGTTCTCTCTCTCTGGGACACTACTTGGGCTTTGGTATTGACTGAATGGCTGACAAGTTATTTTCAACCCAACTGCCTGGGGCAGGACAAGGGCTAGGATTGATGGTGGCCAGGCTTGCCTGCTCCCAGCCTGGGATGCCCCTGGTCTGGACTTCTCATTTCTCTTCATTGGTTTATTTTTCAATGCATCTTTAATTTGTAAAGAAATAAAATAAGATGTAACCAGTAGTCTCATCTTACTTGGGAAGGTCTCTGTTCAGCCTTGCCTGCCTGCCAAGCTGAGCTGCGCATGCGCTGCGTGTCCCGTGGCCGTCCGAGGGGTGCCGGCTGCGGCAGTGGACATGGCGGCCGGCCACGCCGGGGCTGTGCTGGCCGCCCTGGGGTTGCTCAGCGTGTATGCGGCCAACGGCCCTGGGGCCGTGGTGGAGGGAGAGGCCGGGGAGGCGGCGTGGGCGGAACCGTGGGACGGCGCGGTGTTCCGGCGGCCTTCAGCGCTGGGCGCGGTCGGAGTGGCGCGCGGGCCCGGGGCCCCGCGGCCGGGGCAGGAGTCCGTGGACTTGCCAGTCCTGCTGTGGTGGAGCCCGGGACTGTTTCCCCACTTTGCGGGCGACTCAGAGACCATCGAGTGCGCACGCGGCGCCTGCGTGGCGTCCCGGGACAGGCGGTTGCGGGCCGACTCGCGGACGCGGGCGCTGCTTTTCTACGGAACCGACTTCCGCGCATCGGAGGCGCCGCTTCCGCGCCTGGCGCACCAGAGCTGGGCGCTCCTGCACGAGGAGTCGCCCCTCAACAACTTCCTGCTGAGCCACGGCCCGGGCATTCGCCTGTTCAATCTCACCGCCACCTTCAGCCGCCACTCAGACTACCCGCTGCCGCTTCAGTGGCTGCCCGGGGCCGCCTACCTGCGCCGCGCGGCGCCTTCGCTCCACAATCGCGCAGAATGGCGGCGCCGCGGCTACGCGCCGGTGCTCTACCTGCAGTCCCACTGCGACGTGCCCGCCGACCGCGACCGCTACGTGCGCGAGCTCATGCGATACATCCGGGTGCGTCCAGACGGGGGGGGGAGGGAGGAGGCGGGTGCCCGGGACCCCAGGGGTGCGGCAGATGGCCCGCCCTCCTGACGCTGACCGCCGCCCTCTACTCCGCCTAGGTGGACTCTTACGGGAAGTGCCTGCAGAATCGGGAGCTGCCGACCGCCCGCTTGCGGGACACATCCACAGCCACCACCGAGGATCCAGAGCTCCTGGCCTTCTTGTCCCGCTATAAGTTCCACTTGGCCCTGGAAAATGCCATCTGCAACGACTACATGACCGAAAAACTGTGGCGCCCCCTGCACCTGGGCGCCGTGCCCGTATACCGTGGCTCACCTTCTGTGAGGGACTGGATGCCAAACAACCACTCCATCATCCTCATTGACGACTTTGAGTCCCCTCAGAAGCTAGCGGAATTTATTGACTTTCTGGACAAGAACGACGAAGAATATATGAAATACCTAGCGTACAAGCAACCCGGGGGCATCACCAACCAGTTCCTCCTGGATACCCTGAAGCGGCGGGAGTGGGGCGTGAATGATCCTATGCTTCCTAACTACCTCAACGGCTTCGAGTGTTTCGTCTGTGACCATGAACTGGCTCGGATGGACGCCGAGAAAGCCCATGCCGCTTCTCTCGGTGACATCCCTGTCCCTGAGCCTCACATTGCCCAGCCCTCACACATGGACTGCCCAGTGCCCGCACCTGGCTTTGGCAACGTGGCAGAGATTCCTGAGAATGACAGGTAGGGGTTACTGGCCTTTGCGGGAGCAGCTTTCAGATCAAATTACTTATTTGCTTACTGTAAGCTGGGAGCTGGCAGTGCCATTATTCAGGAGAGCAGGACGAAATTATGAGATGGGCTCATTCTGCCTGCAAGGTGTGGAGTAGTTGGTAAGGCAAACTGAAAAAAGATGAAAATGTAAAATGCAATCGAGGCGACAACACATGAAAATCA
>PVJO010013579.1:0-35623 GCA_004026905.1 Hystrix cristata
ATAACAAATGCTGGCGGGGCTGTGGGGAAAAAGGAACACTCCTCCACTGTTGGTGGGATTGTAGACTGGTCCAGCCACTGTGGAAATCAATATGGAGATTCCTCAAAAAACTACAACTGGAGGTTCCATTTGACCCAGCTATTCCCCTACTGGGGATCTTCCCAGAAGAATTAAAATCATCATACCACAAGGACATACACTCACTTTTAATGTGCTTTTTACTAGAAAAAGCTTATCATGAAAGAAATTTAAATTGCCAAGCTAAAAGAAACACTCATCCAAGATGCTGTTCCAGACTTATAAACACCTTACCTCCCAAAAGCATGCTACACCTTAACTTGTGGAGCTCACTTGCTGAATAAATTCTTCACTAAATGAAATATGAAATAAAGTAATAAAGTGTCTATTGCCTACAATAGGGAGGGAAAAGGCTTTTAAAAGAACGTGTCATTATGTCTAAAGATAGAAAATAAACTAAGGGCTATAGGAGAGAAGAAAACATTAACAAGGTATAAATTGGAATTTTTATTGTTCTATTGCTTATTGGTTTTATTGAGCACTTAGCCTGTTTAACATCTGAAAGCTTTAACCCTCTGCCTCACCCTGCAAGCCAAAAACATATTTCATTGCCAACATTTAAACACTTCTGGCTTCTGGCCTGAAACATCAGCAAAAAGGCAGAGTAGGCATCTCCAAGGGCCTGTTCCCCAACAGGAACATCAAAAACTCAGGCAGAAACTGCCGGAACCAACTTACCAGAAGTCAGGAGAACAGTGAAAGGTTTACAGCCAACAGGCAAATGCTGAATCAAGAGAAAGGAAACACAAAAACAGAAGGACAGCTCTGTGGTTTTTTTTCCTCCCCAGTGATGGGGTTCAAACACAGGGCGTCACACAGGCTAGGCAAGGGCTCTACAACCTTAGACTCTGTGGTACTTTCATCTGCCCCTTCTCCATTTGCCTCTCCAGCTCAAGAGCACAGCGGTCATGCAGACGGCAACCATGTTCCCCGTGCAGACCCTGGTCCCTGGTTCCAGGGAGAGCAGAGCCGATCTGACTCTCAGAGAACCTTTGGAGCCTGCCAGAGGACTGACCTGAGGGGCTCCTATCTATTTTGTAAAACTCTGAATTGACTCAGGATGGAAAAGCAGCAGCTGCTCCTAGAAAACACTGCAATGCAGAGGAATAACCCATAGCCACCTGGGGCAATATATTACCACTGTGGCACACATGAGAGCACCAAAACCCTAAAAGTGAAGGTTGGGGAGAGAGTTTTTTTAGGACTCATATATGTAAGGAAACTTAGAAAGCCACATGCATGCCCACAGCAGGACACAAACTCAGAAAAGAACTGAGAAGACACTAATCTTCAGTAGTGGATGATCAGCAGACTCAGTATAAACAGGAGATGAAGGCTAAGGCAGAATTGTGAACCTCCTGGCTAAGAGTTGGCACAGAAAGATTCTGCAAAGATCACAGAGTTTCTTTCCCACTCTCTTCCCTCCCTTTCTCTTTCTGTTATTGTCACCTTGGCTCCTGACAGTCAAGGAAATCTCTAGGACAACACTAGCTAAACACAAATCTGAACAGAGACTTTAGGGACATCACACGAAAGGGAATACAGACTTTGCAAAACTCAACAAATAAATAGCTACAGTGTATGCAAGTGACAACAAACCCTAAAGGAGGTGAAATAATCTAATCTCCAGAGCTACCCCTATGTAATATGCAAAATATCCAGTTTTCAACAAAAAAATGTTAAGCATATAAAGAAACAAGAAAATACGGCCCATTCACATAAAAAATTAACAGAAATTGTCCCTGAAAAAAAGTAGACCTTGGATTTACTAAACAAAGATTTAAAATCAGCAACCTCACACATGCTAAAAGACGTAAAAGACACAGACAAAGAGCTAAAGCAAGTCATGACAGCACTGTATGCTCAACTAGCAATGAGGAAACATATTATAAAAAAGAACCAAATTCTGAGGCCAGAAACGATAGTGAAATTTTTTTTTAAAGGCTTGTTAGAGTATTTCAGTAACAGATCTGAGCAGGTAGAAGAAAGGACCAGTGAACTTGAGGCCAGGACAATGGAAATCATCCAGTCTGTGGAGAAGGAAGAACAAGAACAAAGAAAAATGAACAGAGCATGAGAGACCTACAAGAGCTCACTGAGCACATCGATACCAAGTACACAACAGGAATCTCAGAAGAGACAAGACAGAAAGGAACACACAGAATATTTGAAGAAATAATGGCCAGAACTTCCCAAATGTGAAAGAATATATACAAATCTACATACACAAGAAGCTCAATCTATTCTAAGAAAGATGAATACAAAGAGATCCACACCAAGACACATAAGTAAACAGTCAGAAGCTAAGGACAAAGAAGGAGTCTTGAAGACAGCAAGACAAGCAACTCGTTACGTACTAGAGATCTACAGTAAAATTAACAGATGATTCTTCCTCAGAAACCTTGAAGGCTAGAAGGCAACGCGATGACGTCTTCAAAGTGCTGGAGGAAAAAGGAACTATTAATCAAGAATTGTACATCCCATTATCACTCAACTTTTTGTCATTGGACTCATTACTCACCACCTACAATTTAAAGGAGGAGAGGTTCACTCTGGCTCACGGTTTCAGAGGTTTTCATTCCACAGTCAGCTAGCTCTGAGGCACAAACATCACAGCAGAAGGGCATGGTGGGGAAGTGCTGACTTTTTCACGGTAGCCTGCAAGCAGAACAGGTGAACAGCACCACAGAAGAAAGGGGACAGGGACCACACATGTTATCCAAGGTCATGCCTCCATGACCCGGGCAGACGTACCCAAAAATGTGCTTTACTAATCTGCTAGCCATTTCTTAACCCAATAAAGATGACATAGCACAACTAACAGTTACATCCTACAAGGACTATCCTTCAGCAATGAAGGAGAAATGAAGATCCACATATGGTATAATTCCTATGATATGAAATATCCAGAACAGGTGAATCCACAGAAACACATTGCAGATAGATGATTCCCAAGGGTGGGAAACGAGGTGTCAGGAGAAGCTATTTAATGAGTATGGAGTTTCCTTTGCGATAATGAGTATCTTGGACCTGTATAGGAATGCTATTGATCAACAATGCAAATATATTAAATGCCAGTAGATTTTCCACTTTGAAGTAGTTAATTTTATATTACGTGAATTTCGCTTCAATAAAGAAAAGTAAAAGATGAAAAAATCTGACTTCTCATAAACTGACAGAAGTAGTGAATTCCCAGCAACGACCAATCAATCACTCTGGGATCACTTCCTTCCTTAGTTATCTGTTTGGCCCCATAGGAATCTGGGTTTGGGGCAGGGACCTGGTTTAAAATAACATGCTAACTGGCTGTTTCTGGAATACGGGAAAGCACCATAATATCTACTAACCCATGTGCAGCTATGAACTGTCAAGGACCTGAGTTATTTGCTAGTCTCAGTGAGACTTTACTCTCGGGTGTAGGAAGAAATCATGGAGAAGGTGACCTTTATCAACAGTCAGCAACATGATACAGTTCTGTCCTTAACCTTGGCTGTTTTTCTGTATAATTTTATGTACATATAAAACACAGAAGGAATAGTGAATATTTCTTATATGTTTCACATTATATAATGACCTTTCTGTCTCCTTCACACTTTTTCCTTGAAGTCTATTTTGTTTGACACAGAGATACCCCTGCTTTGTTTAAGGTACCAATCACTTGCCTTTGATGTCACAATTTATATCTTTTAATCTTATGTATCCACTAACTTATTGTAATTATTATTATTTTAGTATTTTGTCTTTTAGTTTTTATACTAGATTTACATACCACCATTATATTATTAAAGTATTTTGAATCTGTTTATCTTTACCAATGACCTTTATACTTCCATGTATTTTCATGCTACCAATTAGTGTCCTTTTGTTTCAGCTTGAATAACTCCTCTAGCATTTCTTATAAGATAGGTCTAGAGTATAGGGAAGTCTTTAAACTCCCTTTTATTTCTGCAAACAGCCTTGCTGGGTAAAATATCCTTGGTTAGCAAGTTCTTTCTCTTCTTTTTTCTCTGTGTGTCTCTGTCTCTCTCTCTGTCTCTCTCTCTCTCTCTCCCCCTTCTGAATAGATCATCTCAATATCTCCAGGCCTGAAAAGTTTCTGAGAAATCTGCTGATAATCTTATGGTGTGTCCCTTATATGTAACAAATGTGTCACCAAATTAATCTCCTGGTGTTCAATTTTGATTTTTGTTTAGGTTCTCTGCCTCTGTCTCTCTCTCTGTATCTCTCCCTATCTCTATCTCTGTGTGTCTCTCCCTCCCTCCCTCCCCCCGTCTCTCCATCTCTCCTTCCCTCCCCTCTTTGTCTGTTTCTCCCTCCCTCCCCCCCGTCCCTCTCTCCCTCTGTCTCTGTGTGTGTCTCTCTCTGTCTCTATCTCTGTGTATCTCTCCCCCTCCCTCCCCGATCTCCCTGTCTCTCCCTCTCTCTGTCTCTCTCTCCCTTTGTCTCTCTCTCTCTGTCTCTCCCTCTCTCCCCCTCCCTTCTCCCTCTCTCTCTGTCCATCTCTGTTTCTCTGTCTCTCCCTCTCTATCTCTCCTTCCTTCCCCTTCTCTCTGTCTCTCTCTCTCCTCACTCCCTCTCACCCAGTGTTTTGCTATGCTGCACAGTATAGTCCTGAACTTGTGCACTCAAGTGATTCTGTTACCTCAGATTCCTAAGTAATTATTGACTATGTGGGAGCTGGCACACCTGGTTTAATTTTTGACAGTTCAATTGTAATGTATCTTGGTGAACTCTTCTTTGGGTTAAACCTGACTGGAGACTTTAGAGCTTCATATAATGGATATATACATGGGATATATCTCTTCCCAGATTTGGGAAGTTTTCAGCTGTTATTTCTTTAAATAAACCATCTGTTCCTTTCTCTTTTCACTTTCTGCAACTCCTATAATGCGACTGTTAGGTCTCTTGAACATATTCCATAAAGTCTATAGGCTTTCTTCCCTACTTTTCATTCTTTTTCTTTCCCTCTAAACGGGTATTTTGAAAATATCTATGGACAAAAATGGTTAATACTTCAATTATGTAAACTATTTTAAAATAGGTTCAAAAATTAAATGCAAATCCAATCAAAACCCTAACAGATTTTAACAGAAAGTGAAACATACATTAAAAAGTTCCTAAGTAAGAAAAAAGATTTAAGGATAGATATTTTAAACTGAAAAACTACAAGGAAATCACTGTAAGTGAGATTTAGACTTACCATCAAGCCATAACAATTATAACACTGATACCAGTGTCAGAATTCACAATGAGACCAAAGACACAACATACAAATCCCAGAAGCATATTCATATACAGAGATAGAAAGCTATAGATACAGATATAGATAGAGTCCCAGAATTCTGGGATAAGTGGCAAGTTAAGACAATGACAAGTACCAAGCAGCAGACTGTGAAGCTAATGAAGTTTTAATCAACTGATACTGTTCAGATATAAGATTTACTGGACAAAGGATGTAAAGGTGCTTTTTTACATGTTAAAGGAAGCCATGTCTAAACAACTAAAGGGATGTAATAGAACACTGTTTCACCAAATACAAAATACCAATAAAGTGGTGTAACTATGAAAGTGAAATTAACAGAAATGCCAAAGCTGAAAAGTATACTAACTGAAATAAAAAATTCTCTAGAGTAGTTCGAGAGCAGATTTTAAGAGGAAGGTAAACGAATTAGCAAATTTACAGAAATATAAATTGAGATCATGCAGTCTGAAAAATAAAATGTTAGGGAATGAAGAAAAATGAATAGAATTTAAGAAAACAATGGGACACCCTGAAGTGGACCAATACAGAAAAGAAAATGTAAATTCCAGAAGCACAGGAGAGAGAGAAAAGGAACAAAAATGTTTAAAAAAAATATATCTTTTCCCAAATATGATGGAAAACAGTCTACACATTTAAAAAGTTGAAGAAATGCAGGTAAGATAAACTCAAAAGATCCTCACCTAGACACATCATAATAAAATTGGCAAAAGTCAACAAGAACATCTCAAAAGCACCAAAAAAGTTCACTCATCATGTACAAGCAAACCTGAATATGACTAACAGCTGACTGCGTATGAGAATCCATGAAGACTACAAAGCAGTAGGGTGACACATTCAAAGTGCTGACATTAAGAAGAAGAAGAAAAAACAGTTCTTGGTCATGAATTCTATACCTAGAAAAAATGCCCTTCAAAAATTAAGGAAGCATTTAGACAATTCCAGATGAACAGAAACTGAGAGTTCATCGCAACCACTCCTTCACTTCGAAAAATGCTAAAAGTGGTCCTTCAGACAGAAACGACGAGACACTACACAGTAACTCAAATTTGTGTGAAGAAACAGAACACCAGGAGGGGTAAGCACACAGAGAATTTTAAAATACAATATATATTTTTTTTGTTCACAATTCTTTTTTTATTTGATTTAAAATATCAGCAAATACCAGCAAAAGCAATAATCATAAATGTACATTGATAGGCACACAATGTACAGACATAATTTATAAAAAGCATTAAGATGCAATGTGCATATGTACCAACTCCCCACAATGAATGTGTTCATAATATATCACAACCATGTACTAATTAAAAAAGAGAAATAAAGATGTAATTTATGACAATAACAGCATAAGAGAGGGTAATGGAACAAAGTCATGTATTCCACTGAAACTAAATTGGTATTAATCAGAACAATTTTGTTGTAAATTAAGGTAGCAATTGTAATCACCAGGGCAACTCCTAAGTAACTCAAAATATATGCTAAAAGAAATGACAAGGGAATGAAAATAGTACGCTAGAAAACAATTACTCAACAACAACAACAAAAAAAAATGGCAGTAGTAGAGAAACTGAAGAACAAAAAAAAAAAGGTAAAACAAGTATTTGGACAAAATGGCAAAAGTTCTTGTTATCACTAATTACATATAATATAAATGAATTAAACTTTCACCCCAAAGGCAGAGATTTGCAGAATGGATTAGAAGACATGATAAAGTGTGTCTATAGGAGACACACTTAATATTAAAAATAGATTGAAAGTAAAAAGATATTCCATGCAAACAGGAATAAACAAAGCTGGAATGGGTATACACACCAAGTCAATCTTATGAAAAAAAAATGGTACTAGCGACAAAGAAGCACATCATATAATAATAAAAAGTTTAACTATAAATATATGTAAACCTAACAACAGAGATCTACATATACTTGAAGCAAGCATCTGACTGAAGAAAAAAACAGGAAATTTAACAATAATAGTTGGAGAATTCAGTATCTCAGTTTCAACAATGGATATGACAATTAGAATATCAACAAGGAACTAAAATTTGAACAGCACTATAAACTAAATCAGCTTAATGGACATCTATAGAACAAACAACCCAACAACAGAAGACATATGATTCTCTAGGGTGCATGGCACATTCTCCAAGATAGAGAATATACTGGGCCATGAAATAAGTCTGTATAAATGTTAAAAGATCCAAATAATATTAAGTATGTTCTCTGATCACAGAGAATAAATTTGGGAATCAATAAGAAGGAAAACTGTGGAATTCACAAATATGTGCAAATTAAGCAGCACATTTTCTAAATAACTAATATGTCAAAGAAATCACAATGAAAATTTTAAAACACTTTGAAATAGTACAGAAAGAAAACATGACATATCAAAGCTTAATCCATAGTGCCAGAGTTAATCCTTCCGAGTAAAAGCAGTTCTCAGAGCTGTAAACGTCTCTACTAAGAAAGAAAGAAAAATCTCAGCTTGATAATCTAATTCTTCTACCACTCTAAGAAACTAGAAAAAAAGCAAAAGTAAACCTAAATCAAATAGAGGGAAGGAGAGAAAATAGGGCAGAAATAACTGAAATAGAGAATAGAAAAAGCAATAAAAGCAAGTTGCTTCTTCGAAAAGATTTTTAAAAATTACAAACTTCAGACTGACTACTGAAGAAGATAGAAAAGACTCAAATTACTGAAGTCAGGAATAAATGCAGGACATCACTGTTGACCTTACAAAAATAAATAGGATTCTATAGGAATAATATAACAACTGGATGCCATCAAATTAAATAAAACAGATGGAATGCCCAACTCTCTTGAAAAACACAACCTATCAAAACTGATTCAAGAAGAAACAGACCTGTAACAAAGAGAATGAGTTATTTTTATGGTTTTGGATCATAAACGTTTCCCCAGTGTCTTACATGCTCAGAGGTGGGGCTTTTCAAATGTGATTTGGATCATGTGGGTGCTATACTAATCAGTGAATTAATGACAGGGAAGGGTGTATGCCTGTTCCCTGCTCCTCCCTTCTCTCTCTGCTTCCTGGCTGCCACAGGTGAGCCCCTTTTCCTCTGCCCATGACTTTCCACTATGCCATTTCTGCCTTGGAGCCAGTCAACCATGAATTGAATCTGCTAGAAACCATAAGCTAAATAAATCTCTCCTCCTTTAAGGTGTGGATGTCAAGTATTTTGTCTCAGCCACAGGAAAGTAACTAATACAAGTCAGTAATAAACAAAGTTTAAAACCCAACCTTTCATTAAGAAAAGCATGTGACCAGATGACTTCATTATTGTGTTGTATAAAACACATATTGAAAAATCAAGAACAATCTTTCTCAAACTCATCGACTAACAGAAGAGGAAGGAGGACTTCCTCACTCATTTTGAGACCATACACTGATGGTTAAGCTACAAATGCCATAAGAAAACTACAGACCAATATCCACTGTGAATATAGATGCAAAATTCCTCAATAAAACTATTAACAAACAAAATTCAACAGCATAGGAAAAGAGTTCCTCACTATGACCAAATGGGATTTAGCCACCAATATGAGGTTTGTCCAATACTTGAAAGTCAACCAATATAGAGCATGGTAACAGAATAAAGCACAAACCCACATGATCATCTCAACAGATACAGAAAAAGCACTTGGCAAATTTCAACACCCTTTTATAGTAAAAACATGCAACAAACTAGAAATAGAAAGGAAATTTCTCAACCTGATAAATGGTATCTAAGAAAAATTGGCAATTAACAGAACATTAATGGGAAAAGTAAAAGCTTCCTTCATAAGATAAGGAAAGACAGCAAGGATGTACATTCTCTCTTTAACATTGTACTGGAGGCTTCAGCTAAGCCAAGAAAGTTCTGGGCAAGAAAATGACATAAAATGCATCCACACTTGATATGAATAAGCACAATTATCTCTTTTTGAAGACAATCTGACTTTACATAGAGGAAACTCTGAAGAATACACACATATGCCTACACACACACGCATGCACACACACACACACTCTCTTAAAGTGAATAATGAAATTCAGCAGAATTACAGGATATAAGTTTGATATGCAAAATTTAGTTGCATTTCTATGCACTAATAATGAACAACTAGAATATGAAATTCAGAAACAATTCTATTAACAATGCCATCCTAAAAATAAGATATTTAGAATAAGTCTAACCAAAGAAATGCAAGACTTATTACACTGAAAACTATTAAATATTGATGAAAGAAACTTCAGACCTAAAGAAAAGGAAAGACATCCCATGCTCACAGACAGATTCAATGCAATCCCTATCAAAATTGTAACTGGCTATTTTTTGCAAAAATTGACCAAAAAAATAAGTTTGGAAGACTCATACTTTCTAATTTCAAAACTTACTTCAATGCTACAGTAATAAATAGAGTATGGTACAGGCATAATAATAGCCAAATACATTAATTTAATTGAGCTGAAGTCTAGAAATAAGCCCATAGATCTATGGCCAATTGACTTTCTCCAAGGGTCTAAGACATTCAACAAGGAAAAATATCTTTTCAAACAATGGTGCTGGAGCAACTAGATAACCACATGCAAAGGAATGAAGGGGACCATACATAAAATTAATGCAAAATGGATCAAACGCCTAAATAGAAAATAAAACTATTAAACTCCTAGAAGAAAATATAGTAAAACTGTATGTGACTTTGAGTTAATCCATGATATCTTCCATGGGCAACATTGCACATACAACCAAAGAAAACATAAATAAACTGGGCCTTATCAAAATTTAAAACTTTGTACTTCAACTCATTATCAAGAAAGGGACAAAATAATCCACAGAATGAGAGAATATATTAGCAAATCATGTATCTGATGAGGGTCTACTATACAGAATTTAAAGAAAAAACTCATACAACGCAACAACAAGAAGACAATAAAATTAGAAAATAGGTTCAGGATTTGAATAGAAATTCCTCCAAAGAAGACATACAAAAGGCCAGTAAGTGCATGAAAAAATGCTCAACATTATTAGTCATTAGGAAATGCAAATCAAAACCACAGTGAGACATCAAACACACACTTGGATGACTATAATAAGAAAAAATAGAAAATAACAAGTGGTGGCAAGATTATGCAGGAATTGAGATGCTCGTAAGTTGTTGATCTGATTGTAAAATTATGTAGCTGCTTTGGAACACATCTGGAAGTCATTCAAAATGGTAAACACTGAATTACCAGATAACTCAGTAGAATCTCCTAGATATATACCTAATAGAACTGAAATGATAAGTTCATAAAAAAAGCTTATATACTAAATGTTCATAGCGCCGTTATTCCTAACAGCCAAAAGGGAACAAATGAAATTTCCACCAACTAATAAATAAACAATATGTAATAGATACATACAATGGAATGTCATCTGTCATGAAAATGAGTACTATTACATGTGCTCTAACATGTGTGAACCCTGAAAACATAGTACTGAGTAAGAAAAATTAAAAAGCCAGACAAAGAGGCCACACAGGGAATGATTCCAGTTATATGAGGTTTCCAGACTGGTAAAAACCAAGAAACAGAAAGTACATTAGTGTTTGCCAGGGGCTAGAAGAAAATGAAAATAGGAGGTGACTGCTAAAAGGTATAGGATTTCTTTTTAGGATTATGAAAACACTCTTTTTAATGTTTTGGAATTTTGTAATGGTGACGATTACACAACACTGTAACTATACTAAAAAGCACTGAATTGTATGCTTTAAAATGGTTAATTGTGTATTATATTAATACTATCTCAATAATTAAAAATAATAAATCATTCTAATCAGCCTTGCTACAAAAAATACATACATATCTGTTGAGAAGCTAGAGAAAATGAAATCACAAAATTATTATTATATGAATGGGCAATCAAAGGGTAAGCAGCCAAATAAGATAGAAAAATGCATTATAGATGTATATTTTGAAATTCTTTAATTTTAAATGCTCTTTTATGGATTGTGTGATATATTTGTACATGGTATTTTTAAAATCTATACTGTGTCATGATCTGTTTTCTCATTCCAAACAAGACCAAATTTCATGATCAAATTTGTATTTACAGCTTTGTAATCTTCTGTTCAAAGAACTGTGTGAATAAAGCCACACATAACCCGGATCTACTACTGGAGATATTTTATAGCCATCAAAGTAGCTAAAATTAAGATGTCTGACATTACTAAGTACTGGAGAAGAAACAGACAAATATCAGCTGTTCTTGTTCCTACCAGGAGTGCATACTGATCCAAACAATTCTAGGAACTTTGGCAATTTTAGTGGCATTAAGATGCCTGTTTCCCATGACTCAGGAATTCTATAAACATGTTTATGCCTGTGCACAAGGAGACACATGCCAGAATATCCCTGAAGCTGTAGTGTAAAGGTAGAGCCAGAAACAAGCTAAATGTTCATCAATGGCACAAGGCAGCAGCTTGGAATATAGGCATCCCTCAGCATCCATGCAGAAATGCTTCCAGAATACTGTGAATACCAAAATCTGTGGATGGCCCGATCCCTCATATAAAATGGCACAGTGTTTACATACAGCCTACAAACATCTCCTGTAGGCACCTTGCAATCCCTAACAGAATGTGAACAATATGTAAATAGTGTTTATACTGTGACGTTTAGGGGATAATGGCAAAGAGAGACATCTGTACATGTTCAGTACCGACGCAATTTAATTTCCCAAATACTTTCAATCCACAGTTGTTTGAGTCAGCAGATGTGGACCCCGTGGATATGAAGGGCCAGCTACATTCTCCAAAGGAAATTCTAAACACAGGTTAACTGAGTTTATGCAGATGAACTTGGGCAGATGTGGAAAACAACACCAAGTGCTAAAAGCAAGTTTCAGAATGACATGTACAGTTTTTAAAAACCACACAAGTGTCGTATGTTGATTCTAGAGCCAAAGAAATGAAATAAAAGAAAAGTTCTTTTTGTTTATGGAGAGAAAAGACAAGCTGGGAAAGGGCACAAAACAGACTGTTACAGGGTCTGTGGTGCTTTAGCTCTTTAAAACAATTTAGAAAAAGTACAAAAGCAGGTATTTTCCACGTTTAGGCAACTATTAATTCCATATTGTGCATACATGCTTCCCTAGGAGTCTTAGAATCCCTTTCTGACCTTTTCTGTTAGAAGCTGGATTAAGAACATTTTGACTGCATGGAAGAAACGCTTGAATCTTAAAAAGCAAATGCCAACAAAGAACAGGAAAAATAGTCATAAGCAATTTACGAAATGCTAAGTAAAATAATACATTAGTAACATTTTTTATGGCTCAAATTGGAAGTGTTGGTGTATCCCCCATGCCCAGCCCACAGGGTTAGTTACCTGAGGCTTGCAAAGGTACACACTGTCACACCAGGTCTTTAAAGCCTAGAAAATATATACATCCCTGAGAAGAAGCAGTTCTAATTTGGTGATGTACCTTAACAAGATTCTCCTGAAGTTGTTCAAAGATCTTCATGCAAGAACATACAGTGCCAACTCATCTTGTTAGACAAAAAAGAACAAGGAAACAACCAAAATGCCCGGCAACTGTTTAGTAAATTAGAATTTGTTAAATAAACCATGAACAAAGAGTAGACACATATAAAGGCAATAAAAATGACAAGACAAATATATCCATGGGCTTCACATTCTTGAATTCAACCAAGAATAGATCAAAAATATTTTTAAAATTACATTTGTACTGAACATGCAGGCTTTTTTTTCTTGTCATTATTTCCTGAACAATATAGTAGAACAACTATTTGCATAGCGTTTACATTGTATTAGGTATTATAAGTCGTCTAGAGATTATTTAAAATATACCAAGGATGTGCGTAGGTTGCAAGCAAAGCTATGCCATTTCTTATAAAGGACTTGAGCATTCGTGAATTTCTGCACCCACAGCAGTCCTGGAACCATTCCCATCAGATGCCAAGGATGCTGCTGTACTTAGAAAACCACTGCGGACTAAGTGAGCTCTGCAGATGTGGCCTCATTTTGTCACAGGATCCCAAAGCAGCCTTTTAAACACCAAAGTGTCAAGAGAATTTTTAAATGCTCCCAAGTATCCCAGACTCCTGACCTGGAACCTCACAAGCCACTTCTGCATGTAAAAAATGGACTCATTCAAGCAAATTGCCAAGCACAAGCACACTTCAAATGCCTGTCTGTGTTTCACTCAACCCCAAACCACCATCATGGTGACAGGAAGAGAGAAGAGTTCATGTATCCCAAGGCACATGACAGTTGGTAGGCGGATGACATTCCTGCTCTGTCACCTCCACACCCCCGACTTGTGGTCCTCCTCACCTCCAGCCATGAAAGGTGCTCATGGCTTATCACATGTGCAACAAGACCCTTATCCCAGCACCCAAGACACCAACTGCTCAGCAGGCCACAGGCGGAAACATGTGCTGCGGACAAAGGCTGACATCTTATCTTCTGTAAAGGGGCACCTAGAGGCCAGAAGTTTCGAAATGTGAACAAGCATATCCTGCAATCAAAATATCTTATGTGTTCTAAAATATTCCCAGGAATTATTTCAGAGTGATGACCTTAGTACAGGTGTTCCGTCTATTTGTATTTTCTAAATTTCCTACAGTGAACTATCTTACTGCTAAGGTTAGAAAAAAATGGTAAATAAATATTATGTTAAAGAAAAAATGGTGTTACATACATGCCTGTAATCCCAGGACTCTGGAAGGCTGAGGCAGAAGGATCACCAGTTCAAGCCCAGACTGGCTACTTAGCAACGTAGCAAGACCCTATCTCAAAATATTAAAAAATGAGTTAATAAGGGCTGAGGATGTAACTCGATGCAAAGGCATTGGCTTCAATGTCCAGTACTGCAAGAAAAAGAAGAGAAGAGAAGAGAAGGGAAACAAAGGGATATAAAGGGAAAGGAAGGGAAGAGGAGGGGAGGGAAGGGAAGGGGAAGAGAGGGAGAGGAGAGCAGCCAATGAGATTTACAATGAAATTAATGAAGCTTAAGCTTCTGGGTCACATATATGCTCAGGTTCCATCCAAAGCCACCAGGGAGAGACCCTGGCTTGTTAGTATTTTTATTTTTTGTATTTTTGTCATAAAAGGGCCCCCAAACTGCATACCCTCCATATGCATGTAAAAAACAAATATGGATTGCCTAACAAGCCGATGTTGTGTACGTTAAGAGACAGATAAAAATGGAAATATTTCAATTTAGGTAAGGATACATGCAAGCCCAGGCAATCACACTTAGGCCAGAAAACCAATACAGTATTTTCTCTCCCACCCTTTCACAATTATTACCCCTTCTGCTATGGACTGAACTACCCTCTGCCCTGGTTCATATGTTGAACCCCTAGTCCCCTGTGGGATAGTATTAGAAGATGAGACCTTTGGCAGGTGATTAGGTTTAGATGAAGTCATGAAGTTGGAGCCCCCATCTAAGGATCGGTGCCCTTATAAGAAGAGGAAGTAACAACATAGTGCGCTCCCTCTCCCTCTCCCTCTCCCTCCTCTGTCTCTGTCTCTGTCTCTGTCTCTGTCTCTGTCTCTCTCTCTCTCTCTCTCTCTCTCTCTCTCTGACAGAAGCAACGTGGCCATTTGCAAGCCAGGAAGCAGGACCTCACCAGAACGGAATCTGTTGGCACCTTCATCTGGAACTTCCAGCCTCTAAACTAGAGAAAATAAGTGTTTTTTAAGGCTCCTAGTCTGTGGTCCTCTGTTATGCAGCAGCCGGAGGTAACAAATCATTGCCCTCCCACTCCAGTTAGTGATTGTACCTGGTCATGCACAAATCCTGGTGAACTCTCAGTTCCTCAAGCCACTGCCAAGCTCTGTATTGCCAAAGTTTTATATATAAATGGTGAGCTGCCAATGTTTCATAAATACTACAGGGAATATTCATCCAAGGATCTTTTTTTCCCTTTGGAATCTATCAAGTTCTTCAGAAAGTTCACCTCTTTTCATCTGTAGTGAGATTTTCTTTTGAAATCCCTCTTTAAATACTTTCTTTTGTGTGATGCTTTAGGCTTAAGTAATGAACCTTACAGAAAAGCCGTTTTCCATTCATTGCCTTGTTTCTAATATGCTCTCCCTGACCTGTCAAAATAGCAAAATAAAGGATCTTGGGGACAAGAAGGGCTACTAGCAGTAAAGGGGCCAGGTGACAGTTCCAAGAACCCCAAATCCATATTCAACAGAGCACTTTGCCAAGTGAATCATCAAGTTGAATATCAAAATATAAAGCTGCTTACAGCTGAAGTGCTCTGTTTGAAAAGGCATAGAACAACTCTTTTAAGTTTCTGTGGAACCTAGTTTGGAAACCAATAATCTATTTTAGCAAGCCACATCCATGCCTCATGATGTGTAATGACTATATTTGGAGTTCACATGCATGAAGTGCCTCATCAGTCCCCAGTGCGCCTCTAGACCTCAGTGAATACAACAACAGTCTCCTCATTGTGGGGTCTACATTCTAGGAGGCAGACGCCCCCCAAGCAAGGAAGTAGGCTCCCACAAGAGATGAGGGAATGAGAGTGATGAACAGGGGCAGGCAAGTGTGTTTTTTTGTTCGTTTGTCTTACTTTAATTTTACTGTGGCAAAAGACACATAATGTTATGGCTTGTGTCTAGATGTCCCCCTAAACCTCATGCTGTCATAGATGTGGCTTTTCAGAAGTCACTGGATCTAGAGTGTGATGCAGGGATTAAGTGTGTGATGCTGGGATTAAGAGTGTGCGATTACTAAATTAGTTCACTGATTGGTTTGGCAAGTTCTGGGTAGGATTAAGGGTGCTACCCAGGTGGGTAGCCTGGAATACAAATTAAAGGGACAGAAAGAATCTGTCATTTGCTGCTTGTTGCTTGCTGCTACTTCACTTGCTTGCTGTCTTGCTACCTTCTGCCTTCTGCCCACCATGAACTGTTTCTCCTCTACGATACCTCTCTGCCATGCCATCCTCCCTTGGGGCCAGCCAACTGTGGACTAAAACCTCTATAAACTGTGAGCCAAATAAACCTTTCCTCCTTTAACTTTGGGTGTCAGGTATTTGGGGTATTTTGTCTCAGCAACAAGAAAAGTAACCAAGACCCATAACATAAAATTTTCCATCTTAATAATTTTAAGTGTACAGAGTACTAAGGTGTTAACTATATGACCTTATTGTACAAGATCTCCAGAACTTTCTCATCTTGCAAAACTAAAACTCTATTGAACAACCCCCCTCCACTTCCTTCCCATTATACTTCCCACCTTTCTGTGTGTGACAACTCCAGAAAATGGAATCATACAATATTGCCCTTTTGTGGCTGGCTTATTTGACTCAGCATAATGTTCTCAAGGTCTATGTGGCAGCATGTGTCAGAATTTCCTTGCTTGTGTAGACCTGAATAATAGTCAGTTAGAGACCACATTTTATTGAATGATCCATCCATGGACATTTGGGTTGCTTCTGCTTCTTGATTATTGAAGAATGCTGCTTTCATGGAAGGTATGATTTTAAAGAGTGGTCAGGGTGGTTCTCAGTGAGAAACTGGCATCTAAGAAAAGACAGGAAGGTGGTGAGGACAAATAAGACACAAGACCAGCTAGAGTTAGGAGGAAGCAGTGCAAAGGGGTTGAGCTGGCATAGGAAAGACTGTAAGAGATCCAGGAGGCTAGCGGAGAGAGAGAGGAGCCGGGGAAGAAGAGACCTGAGGTCACAGTGGCAAAGATCACACAAAGAGACACAGGGATTTCTGCAGAATGGCAATATGCTAATGCCTACTTTAATGAAGTGACAGGGCTGTGAGCAGAGAGGGACTGCAGCAAGTCCTCAGTGGTGGACAAGGCAGGGTAGGCAGTGAGGAGGTGCTGGCAAATGAAGATGGCAGGAGGAAAAGAGGCAGTGGTCATGTTCTGCTAGACTTTTACATTCCAGCAGGATTGGGTACCATGAGCAGGTTGGTGTGTGGTATGATAGCATATCTGACCTAACTCCCAAGTGCCTTTGCAAGCCCAAGAATGGTGTTGCCATAAAATGGGTACAAAGCCTTCAACGGACTGTTCTGGACCCACCAAGACTGAGACATCATGGTATGTGCATTTCATAAGCCACCTTTCCTCCTGCTACTCTCCCCACCCTCCTCCACTGCCTTCTATGTGTTTTCCTTCTTCTTTGAGCCTCCGTGCTCTCTGCCTACCTTCCATGCCAGGAGAAATTCCCTGATTTTACCTATCTCCTGTACTCTTTCACCTGTATCTCTGCACTGCACACCTGCATTTTCAGAACTATTCACACAGACTACAACAGACTCAAATCACCCATCTGCTAAAGATAGACTGTTTTCAGGTCAGAGTACATTAAAAGAGGAAGGGAGAATGGAAATATGAATGATGGACATGAACAGCCTGCTCAACTTTTTCAGGGGTCATTGTCAGGCTCCCCAAGAGAGAGCCCAGTCCTGAATGGCAACAACGCAAAATGGACAAGGCCACATCAGCCAGGAGTCCAGCAAGGGTCCTGCTGTCCTTATTTCCTAGGAATAAAAGACTCCTTGATAGAATTGTGAACTTGGAATGGAAAAAAACCTACATTTAAGGCCTTCTACAGAATTTTGGAAAGACAAATTTTACACGTGTTAAAGAATTTCAGGAACCTGCAATTAAAAAGATCTCTCCAAAGACCTGGGTAACCATGCCACAAACTACTCAACCACTCAACAAATCTTCCTTGAAGGGCAGGATCCCTGTATAATAGTCTTGGACTAAAGATTTTTAAATGATCAACACACCTACGTGCAGAGCTGAGTAGAATCTGACCAAAGAGTTAACATCGCAAGGGAGACACAAAATGAAGACAAAGACGCCAAGCCTTTTGTCCCATTTTAGTTACCCACCTGTAGGCTCAAGGGAAGGGTCAATGTTCTTAGCAAAAGTGGACTTCAGAATCCTAAGAAGTAACCCAGGCAACTGTCAGCATAACCTATCACAGTGTTGTCTCCAGCAAAGCTGGTGGGAAACTAATACGTACTGCCCAGTCATGTGACCTGCAAAATGAGTGATTTTAAATTGACTAAGAACAAGTCAAGCTAAAGGGTTTACTTAGGTTTTTTCCTTGGTAATAATTTCTCATTTCATGTAAACATTCTGCTTTTATGGTTTTATCAGGGTCTTGTGAGAGGTCTGTTAAAAAAGAGCACGAGGGTAGAAAAATACCATGCTGTGCTACAAAGGGCAATACTTTATTGCACCCAGGGCTTTATTTTGCTGTCCCACCCTTCTGTCCCACCAGCGTCCCACCACAGTAGTTTTAACTGTTTCAGGGGTGGGAGACATTTATAATGAGGGTTCACAGTAAATGCTTAAAATAGTCTAGAGCATTATGTTCAATAGTAAAGTATTACAGTCTTTGAACAGTAACCATGAAAGCCATAATGCTCAGTAGCAATTCGGCAGGGCAACCAGAACACAACCAATAGGCAACTAGTCCATGCTTCTGATGCTCAGGTCATTGTGAGAGAAGAATGAGGTGTGTGTGCTGACATCCTGTAAGGGCAGCAGCTGGGAGAAAGGACCCTCCATGATTTCACACAGGACTGCCACCCTGCAGGGCTAGTGTGCAGACACCCAGGTGTGAAAACAGAGATATGGCAGAATGACAGAGGTTTGTCATCCCACCCAACGCAAACAAACCTGTCTTGGCTCTGCCAACAGATAACTGATAAAAATCAAGACACTGGGAAGATCAAGAAGGCAGAGAGGCCCACACAGGCATCTATGGCAGCAAATGAAAGAGTCATGACATTAAACACTCATGTGCTAATAATTATGCTAATGCCACCCTGATTACCTCTGGAGGCCTACTTGGGGTTGTGTACAGCCCCTCATTTGGTTGTTGAGGGCATCCACAGAAACATGCAGTGGAATGAATTAGCTCCCTGGTCTGTGTGTGCCCTGCAAACCCTGATACAAATACACCTGCCAAAAGTCTCAAATTTCAGAAGCCTTCTTGCCTGTGAGCTCTAATTCCAAAAGACGATCAATCGTTCAATAGACAGATAGATAGATGACAGATTCTGTAATCAAGTCTAACATAACAGTTTATCTTGAAGCAGCTGCTTTAGAAGAGATAGTCAAAAGAGGCTGAATTCCCTCCCTTCTCCCTTCCTCTCCATCTGCATCTCTCTGGGGAGTGAAGGGGACAAACCAGCTTCCCAACATTCATTGCCTGGTCAAAGCTACCCTGGCCTGCTGCAG
This sequence comes from Hystrix cristata, assembly GCA_004026905.1. Taxonomy (NCBI): domain Eukaryota; kingdom Metazoa; phylum Chordata; class Mammalia; order Rodentia; family Hystricidae; genus Hystrix; species Hystrix cristata. The sequence continues at coordinate 19,587 of PVJO010013579.1, forward strand.
AGCCCTGAGAAGCCCCAGGGACAGCCCCATCCCTGAGCAGAGGTCTAGCTGCCCCGAAGGTGAATGTGCGGAGGTCAGGACATGGCTAAAAACCCAGGGGCCAGGCCATCATCAGGGCCAGTACCCTTGGCTTCAGAGTCGGTATTTTTAGTTGCTGCCATTCAAGTTGCTTACAAATATTGTACTAACAATTTGAGAAGATGAAGAAGAACAACAACTGTAATAGAATAGCTGGTTAATCATGGACAGATTAAGAAATGTGATCACTCTTCATGAATAAACCTGTATCACAATACTAAATATTTCTTGTTAAACATGTAGAATTAAATCTCATAAATTCTTACTACAGTACTAGGCTCTTTCCATAGATGCCTCATCTCTTCACCACCCATTTACTGGCTGCTTCCCGTGTGCCAGGCACTGCTCTAGGCCCTGAGGGAGCGCAGAATGCAGGAAGGCTGCAGAGACCGACACAGCGGAGCTGGGGAGCGGTCAGGTTATAACACTGTGACACAGAGAGAAGTGGGGAGACTTGGTGGGAACTGAACAGGGCAGGGTGGTGGCCCAACTCATGCCTGTAGGAGAACTATACGCTAGGAACAGCACACTGGGAGATAAGGATGGAAGTGGGGATGTGTTAGGAAGGACAGCAGGGGAGGAGCTGAGAAGTGGCGGCATTCAGGAATTATGTGGAAGCAAAAGCCAATACACTGTAGTTTAGATAGTAAGCGTCCCCAAAAGGCCGGTGTGTTAAGGTTGGTCCCCAGCTTGGCTCTATTGGAAGGTGGTAAAAACTTGAGAGGCAGAGCCCAAAGGGAGGTTTAGATTAGTGGGGGCCATGGGACCCCAGTGTTTTTTCTTGTCTCAATTTCATGTGCCATCCATGAAGTGAGTGGCCTTGGGCCACCACAAGCTCCCGCCATGAAGCTCTGCCTTGCCACAGGCCCCACAGCAGTGAGGCCAACCAACCATGAACCAAAACCTCCAAAACCGAGCCAAAATCAACCTTTTCGGCCTACTGTGGTGGTGCACACCAGTAATCCCAGCACTTGGGAGGCTGAGGCAAGAGGACTGCTGTGAGTTCAAGGCCACGCTGGGTTACATACCAAGACTCTTATCTCAAAAATAAATAAATAAATAAAAAATCGACCTTTTCGCTTGATCAGCTGATGATCTCAGGTGTTTTTCACAGTGACAGAAAGCTGAGTAATACCCAACGGTATTTACTGCTGGAGCTGTCAGCAAGGGAAGGAGAGAAATCAAAATGCCCCCAAGATCTTTGGTCTCAGGGGCTGTAAGAACAAGGTCACCATGCACTGCAATGGAGGAGATTAGGGGAGGATCGGGTGGGAGAAATGGGAAGTCACTTTGGATACTGAGTTTAAAATGCTGATTAGACAGTCAATGCCATCAGTCAGGTAGGAAGGAGCGCAAGGGAGGCATCGGGATGGCGCAGAGTTTGCCAGGTAGAATTTAAACCTCATATAATGTGGCTGCCCCCCGGTGATAGCCAATCAGGGCCCATCCTAACGACCTACCTTTAATTTGGTTACCTATGTAAAGACCCTGTCTCCACCTAAGGTCACATTCTAAACTACTGGGGATTAGGACTTCAACATATAAACTGGGGAGGAGGGGCACAATTCAACTCATAACAACAGGACAATAGGAAACAAAAATCACCCTAAGAAAGACAGAAGCATGCAGATAACTGTGGCTACCATGGACACCTGATCTGCATCTATTTCCCTACATGCACAGTGTAACACCACATGCTGAGGACTACCCCACCCAGACCCAAAGAAGGGCCTCCGAGGTGTAAGCCAATCAGCATATAGTCTCTTCTTCCCAGCAAGGGTGACTGCATCAGTCACTATGAGGCCAAAGCTGAGCCGCAGAGGAAGACAGAGTTAAAAGAACCACAGATGGGAAAAAAATCTGATCTCTGATTTCTGAACCCACCTGAAACTCACCCTGCTTGTAGAAATCCACAAATCACATGGGACAAAAATCCCAAGAAAAGATGGTAAAAAACGGCAAGCACAAAGCACCTCTGGTAAACTCAATCATCTTTAAGAACTGAAAATTCATCACTTTCACTAGTACTCAGGTGATGTGTCTGTAGCTCCACGCTGGCAAAAACATGAAGGAAGAATCACATGAAGTGACTGAGAGCCAACGTGTTGGCAGGTGCGTGTAGATTTATGTGGCACCTAGGACAGCGGCTGCCCCCAGATGTCTACACCACACTCCCCTTGGATATGCATAGAGCATTTGTCAATGCAATCAAGGTTAAGGATCTTGAGGAGAGATTACCCTGGATTATCTGGGTGGAGGAGTCCAATCTCATCACATGAGCCCAATAGAGCAAAAGTCCTTTCCTGAGATGAGGCATAAAAGACATGAGGGGCACTCGACCCACTGAGGCTGGTTTTGAAGATGGAGTTAAGGGGCCATGAGCCACGACTGCAGCTGCTGCTAGAGGCAGGAAATGACCCCCAGCTGACAGCCAGAGGACGCCAGTCCTACATTGTACCAGTCAGCTTTGTATGGCTATACTAAAATCCTGGTGATACTTAACTTATTCAGCTCAGTCTTAGCGGCTCCGATCCATAATGGACCAGCGGGCCCCACTATTTTAAGCCTGTGTACCAGAAGGATACCATGGCAGAAGCACAGGTAGAGCAAAACCACTTGCATCCCAACCAGGAAATAAAAAAGAGAAAGAGGATGGAGCAAGGTTCCAATCTCCTTTGAAGCCACACCCACAGTGACTTAATGACCTCCCACTAGATCCAGCTTCCACCACTGCCCAACAACGCCAAGACGGGGACTAAGAAGTCAACACATGGCCCTTTGGGGAATTTTCAACATCCAAATGATAGAAGCAACCACATATTTATTAATCAGTCTTCTCCGGAGAAACATAATCACTAGGATATATAAATATGAATGAGGAGACTTATTACGGGAATTTGTTCACACAATTACAGAGCCAAGAAGTCCAACAACCTGGAAACTGAGAGCTAGAGAACCAGGAAAGCCAGTGGTGGGATCCAGTCTGAGCTTGAAGACCTGTGAGTCGGACCTGGGCAGAGGTGGGAGCACAATGTCCAATTTGATATTGCATGCAGCAATTCAATAAATGACCTCAGCTACAAATATGGGGAAATACAGAAAACATAACAAAGACATCCTACTGATAAAACAATATGAGTGATGCAACCTGTAAAATACACAAAACAACACCCCATGTTGCCTTAAACACACATATGGTACCGAGTCTAAGGGCATGAATGGAAGAACACACGCCAACTGCAAGGCCAGGAAACCTTCTGGGAAAGGATGTAAAGGTAAGGTGGGGTTGGAGGCCAGGCACAAAGAGAACTCCAACTGTATACTGTAAAAAAGATCTGAAGTACTGAAATTATGACACAATGTTATGTGTTGCATCTGCATGTTATGACACAAGTGTACATTATATAAATAGTTTCTCCATATTTTTCTGGACTTACAAAATTTTTCATAACAGCAAAGTAGACCACCTTAGGGGTCTCTGGGCAAGCAGAGTAGACCCAAGTGTTGGCAGCACAGGGAAGACGCCTCTCAGGCCAAAGCAGGTTACATGGTCTTGAGAAAAAGAAATTTCTTCCCAAGCAGATTGTGTCCTTTATGAGGAAAGTCAAATGTCCTTATGAATCGAAGAAATAAAGCAAAATGAGTACTTCTTTTTACAAAACGAAGAGCTACTGGTAACAAAATCTCACCAAATGTGAGTCAACCCAAAGAAGAAAATTAAGAATGACACTAGCAAATTTAGGAGGGACAGAGGCTGAGGGGCAGGGAGAGCTGGGGTGCAGTAAATACCCTTAAATGTAGGACTAAAGGGAAATATTGCAGAAAGTGGGGAAAAAGAAGAGAATGTGAACTCAATTAACTTTGTCCTATAAATAAAACAATCTAACTAGAAAAAATGAACTGCAAGATAATATTAGTGTGTCACATACTACCTTAAAGCCTTTATATTATTAATCACAATAATAAAACTATTTAATTGTCTCAAGAACTCTATGAGAGAGATGATGCTACTTATTACTGTGAATAAATACTATTTATCTTACTAAGGAGGCAAAATGAGAAATAGTGAGTTTAGCAGTCAGCCTAAGATCAAGGGGCAGAGACACCATTTGGACCTACACTTTTTGGGTCCAAGCATTAATCTCCACGCCAGTGGTGGCAAACCTACGGCATGGATGTTATGATGTTTTTCTCTTAAGACAAAAGATGTTAATGTTCGAGTTGTGTTTTCTAAACCAAAACCTGAGTATTCAGGTTTAATTGCAGTGTTGGCACTTTGCAATAAATAAGTGGGTTTGGGGTTGCAATTCGGGCACTTGTCGCTAAAAGTTTCATCACTGCCCTATACTATGCTGCTCTAAGAATTAAGTAGACATCAGCTAATTTCCTCTACACTTATGAGAGGTATTCAAGAAAAACTGTCAAAACTTCAACTGCTAGTTTTAAAGAAAATGACTTCAACCACTTAAAAAATTTTATAACCTTTTCTACTGGACTGTGAAGCATACTCATGTTCCTCTTGGTGTTAAATTAGAGCAATTTTCAATTTGAATACTTATCCTTAAAAGCCAACATGTAATACATAACTCTTTAGGCATATAGCTCTATTTGCATCCAGGAGCAGAAGAGTGATTGCCTGAGATGTCGTTCACTGATTCACTGAGAGGTTGTATATGGGAGATGGTATTTTATGTGTTTTTTTCTTCCATTTTTGCTTTTTTTCCAGCTTTACAGATATACATTTGACGAATAAAAGTTACATATATTGAAGGCATACAATGTGATGTTTTGATATATGAGGTGTAATTACAAGATAGAGTGCATGTTTAAATTTTTTTAATTTACTAGTGTAAAAGACACATTGCCATCAATTTCTCTCAAAATATAGTACTCTCCCTTGTTTCAAACACATGTATCCCATCATTCTCGTCATTTTCTGAAGCATTATCTTTAGAAGCCTTCTTTCATGAGTATCCATTCAAAACATTTACCTATCATGATAATTTTGACTTTGGAGAAGAGCTAGAAGTCACGTGATGCCATACCCATTGAATAAAGTTGCTGGGCTGGGGATTTAGCTCAGTGATTAGAGTGCTTGCCTTGTAAGCACAAGGGCCTGAGTTCGATCCCCGGCACCACAAAAAAAAAAAAAAAAAAAGTTGCTGAGGACACATTGTGACTTTTTACAAGCCTGCCTTTTCTTTGGATGGCATTGGACAGCAGTATTTTTTATCATACCTCGTAAAGACACTCACAAAAGAGAGGGGAGCATCTCAAGGGGAATTAATGGCAATGTGTCTTACTGTAATGAACGGTTCCAATTTAAACATTCACCATGCATTTTGATTTCAACTCCTTTCCACAAAGGATTCATTCAGTAAACATAGTTTGAATGTCTACTATTTTGTCACCAGCACTCTTAGCAGATTCTCAACCTAACCACGAAATGTGAGGGTCATTCAATGGTCCACATTAGACGCTTTCAACATCTGGAAAGTGGGCACATGCCTGTCTAAGGTCTGGAACTTGAAGGAAGAACACAGGACAGACCTGGACAGAGGCAGACATGGGGGTAGCAAGCAGGTAGGTGACAAAATGCTGTCTGAAATACTATGTTTTAAATGTTTTGTCTGATTTTAAAATTATTTAAACACACAGTGTAATTTTTGATCAGCTCTTACCTTGTACACAAACATGGTGAAAGGATGAGCACAATCAAGCCAATTAACATACCCATCACCTCACATAGCTATGATGCTTTGTGTCATGATGCAGCCATTTTTATGATCTACTGTCTGAGTAAACTGTTTTTCTTTGGTTCTGGTGGTTGAACCCAAGTGAGGGCACATGTTAAGCACACTCCCTATTTCTGAGCTCCACCCCAGCCACTACCAATCTCAGGTACCCAGTGCAGTATTATGAACTATGGTCACCATGTACATGAGATCCACCAGAATAACCAGTCCTTTATGTTTCCCTTTATGCTTTATACTTTTCTGAATTGCTTGAATGTTTTATAATGAGAATTCACCATTTTTCACAACAAAGTTATTCTAAGTCAAAAGGTGCAAAATGGCATAATGTTCTTTGAAAAGAACAAGTAACAGAGACAATACAATAGTCTCCCCCTTATCTATGGGGGATCATATACCAAGACATTCTGCAGTTCTCTGAAAGTAGAGCTAGTATGCACTTACGTAGACTGTGCTTTTCCTATGTATATATACTTGTTACAAAGTTCAATTGACAAATTAGACACAGTAAAAGATTAACGATGATAACTAGTAATAAAATTATGCTATTATAACAATATGCTGTAACAAAAGCTAGTCAAAACTAATGCAGTAATTATTTCTAGAACTTTCCATTGGGACTACAGTTGACATCAAGCAACTGAGATTATGAGAAGCAGAACCAAGGATACAGGAGGGACCACTGTAGCTATCAATTATCAACATGCCCCCCAAAACACACATAAGGGAAAGGTGGAGGAGCATATGGACATAAGAACAGAGAATATACCTCTAAAAATGATCTGTAGGATGTAGGAAGGTCTTTCCAGATTGGCATCATGGGTGGATGGCAAGCAGAGTCCCCTGCACCAAGGACAGAGAGCAGGAAGAGAGAAGGCCACGCTCAGAAGAACAGCAGGATGCAGGCCGTGTGCACAGAGCTAAAGGAGATAAAGAGGATGGCCATGGAGACAAAAAATATGACTGCAGAAGAAAAATCCACTCAGAAGGAAGTAAAGAGCAGAACTTATGCTCGGAAGAAGCAAACTATTGATAGACAGGAAAGCTTCAGAAATCCTCCCAGAATGGCAGAACAGAAAAGAGCGCCACCCAAGGAAATATAACACAAGGAGAACAAAGAGGGGAGGGTCACAGATGGCAAAAACAGCACACAGATAAGGAGAGTTTCAAGAGGAATTGCTGTTTTCCGAAGAAACAGGTGCCCTTCTGCAGTACAAAAACAGACTCCTATGGAAGAAAATAGCTCTCTGACTGCAAGCACTACAGATAATGCCCCAAATGCTCTGAAGGCTATAAAGGGACCAAGTCATCTTACCATGTCAGGAAAACAAGTCCGCATAGGTATTTATCTGGAGGATCACATTCCTTGGTGTTCTCAAATAACATACACTATTCTCTGTCTGTCTGTCTGTCTCTCTCTCTCTCTGTCTGTCTCTGTCTATGTCTCTCTCTCTCTCTCTCACACACACACACCCCCCACACACGCACACAGAAACGAAGTAGTCCCCTTTAAGCCAAATCAAGGAGTTCAATTACAACTTGAGATTTATCAATAACTATAATTAGATGATGTGAATAGAAATTACTAGCTTTTTAGGTCAAAATCTACCACCTACACATTGAAGAATAAACTGGGCTTTATCTGAAATATTAGTAAAGAATAAAAATGATCTCCAAAGAAACAGTAGAGATGTACACTTTAAAAGTGTCAGCTATGCTGACCAAAGCGAACAATCATTTATGTGGGTGATTAGACAGTAAATTGGCCATCGAAGACTCATTCGACTTGTGATATGGGACCTATGAGTTCACTTTCCTCCTGCATCCATCCAGAATTATTTGGAGTACTCACTATCAGTAATTGCTATCAAAGAACAGTGGAATTTCAAGTTCAGCAATGTGACCCAGTATTAAATTGTACCCATCAATTCTACAGAATGTTTCCCATGTTTCCTACTCTAAAAACAAAAACACAACAGTAATCCACATACAACTTAAACTTAAAAAACAGCACTGGAAATACCAAGTAAAATTGAAAGTCTTTTGTGAAATCCCACAAGAACTAATAAGTGGGTTAGCAGTGTCGCAAAGTACAAAATCAATACACAAGATTCCACAATATTTCTATATACTCGTAACAAGTAAAACTGCATTGAAAGCTACAAAACACTGTTGAAAGAAATTAAAGACCTAAATAAATAGAGAGGTATCATGTGCTGACAGAGCAGAAGACTCGTATTGTTGTGAAATCAATTCTTCCCAAATTGATCAATAAAAACAATTTTCAACCAGAGGTATTTTTCCCCTGGTCTAGGGACATTATGCAGATGTCACAACTTGGGGGCAGGGCATGCTACTGAGTAGGTAGAGACCCAGGATGCAAAACACCCTCCACTGCAGAGGACAGCCCCACATGAATTACCCAGCCCAAAGGGTCCACAGCACCATGCCAAGGTGGAGAAATCCTGGTGTACAGAATCAAGGCAATTCCAATAAAAATCTCAGCAGGTTTCGTTGTAAAATTAGCCAGCTAATTCTAAAATTCACGTGGAAGGGGTTGGGGTTTTAGCTCAGTGGTAGAGTGCTTGCCTAGCAAGCACAAGGCTGTGAGTTCGATCCCCGGCACCAAATAAATAAATAAATAAATAAATAAAATAAAATTCACGTGGAAATTCAGAGGACATATACAACTAAAACAACTTTGGAGACAACAAAGTTAGAGAGCTAATACGAGCTCTCAGAAAGCTGTCAGGTCATATTTCAAGGCTCAGTGTAAAAGTTTTGGTATGCTAAGACACCATTCTTTGTGAATTTCTGAAGATCTGAGCTCTAAGCAAGCAGCGCTGGAAAACACATTTTGGGTGATATGAACACTCTGAAAGCTAGAAACAACAGTTCGTTGGTCAGGGGAGATTTAGAGATCTGGCTCTCCTCAGACACAGTTACCACTAAGGATAATTAAACCAGGGGACTTCCCTCCCTCTCCCCAGAGAGGAGTTTTTACTACAGGAAAAGGAAGGGGGGTTCTCTCTCTTTTCCCCTCCCCTCCCGTCCCCTCCTCTCCTCATCTCTCCTTCCGTCTCCTCTCCCCAGAAGAGGCAAAGTGCCATCCACTCTACATCTACATCGTTCATCATTCCCCTCAGTGGTGCAAAACCACTGTCTGTGCAGGGCATTGACTGACATTCACCATGCTGCCCAAGGGGAACTGATACACGTCACCCTGTAATTAAATGCTTGTTCTCCAATCCAGAGACACTGTTTCCTGTCAGAACATACACACAAACACACACATAAACATCATATGTACACTTTTTTCTCTTTTGTCTTTTTTTGGTTTTTCAAGACAGTGTCTCACTGTGTAGTTCAGGTTGGCCTTGAATTCACTATGTAGCCCAGGCAGGCCTCGAAGTCATGGCAATCCTCCTGCCTCAGCCTCCCAAGTGCTGGGATTACAGGCGCGCTCCACTATGCATGGCTCACACACAGTTTTAAAACAATTTAGCTAAGACATGTGGCGTTGGCTTCAAGATAGACAAACAGACCAATAAGGCATCATCGCCCTGCTGCATAAATAGACTCACACAGACAAAAGTCTTTTGACACAGGTGCAAAAGCAGCTGTGCGGAGAAAGGATTTTCAACAATGATGCTGGAAAAATTGGACATAAATATGACCAAAGAAATGAAAATAATTTTAATCAATGATTCTTACCATTTATGAAACTGATTCATAGACTAAAATTTAAAACTGCTGCGTTTGTAGTAGAAGAAGAACAAATCTGTGACTCTGGATTGAGCAAGGATCTTAAGTACATTAAAATTTTAAATGTCTCTGTCTTCAAAAGAGAATGTTACAAGAATGAAAAGACAAGCCACACCCTGGGAGAAAACATTTGCAAAACACATATCTGATACAGAATTTGTATCCAGAATATTTAAAGAACTCTCAACATTTAATAAAAAAGATGATGTCAACAAAAATAGAATAAGGACCAATAAAAATTATCTATTCCATAAAAGCAATGAGAAAATTGGCAGAATTCTAAAAATCTTAAGGCTTGCAGCAATCTAATGAGTGTTTCCTCAAGAAAAAAGGATGAACCTCAGGAAGAAGCACGAGCTCTGTGGCATGTCAATATGAACCTGCTTCCATCCTACCTCCCAGGCTCTGCAGCAGCCTGGAAAACCAACAGCCCACAATCAAGGCGAATTCCAGCGGCCCAGAAGGACAACGCAGGGCTCCCTCAAAGTCCCAGTCCCAGAGAACTGTCCGCTGGCTCTCTAGAATGACCCACTTAAAAGGCTGATGTTATTTGTCTTGACTCAGTTTGCTCAATGTGGGAAGTATATGTGGTCAAAACAACGGAAGGCAACTGTTCGCTATCACAACTACTTCAGGTGATGGTTTTAAAAAAGATAAAACACAAGCTAACCAATAATTTAAATAAAAATATGCATGGGATGAGATAGATATCTATAGGGCCACTGAAAAGTTCCAGTACAGTCCTGAAAATTAAAAGGCTACACAGGCCAAGGCTGTGCTGAGGCTAAGGACTACACGCATGCACTGGAAAGGCCTGAGAAGGCCCAAGTCTCCCCTCTGACTGACGTGAAGACTCCTGCAAGCAACAAGTGAAGGCTCAGGCAGTGCTGTGAACTGCCTGGCTGGATAGTAAAGCTGTATATGCAGAAGATTTGATTTTCTATATTAAAAAAAAAATCCAAACCAATCCACCAAAATACTATTAGAGGCAGTAAATGAGTTCAGCAAAGTTTCAGGATACGAAATCGATATACAAAATCAACTGTACTTCTGTACATGGGCAATGAACAATCCAGAAATAAACTTAATAATCCTTAATACCATTAAATACTTAGAAATAAATTTAACAAAAGATATACAAGACTTGCACACTAAAAACTAGAAAACATCTCTGAAACAAATTAAAGAAAACCGAAATGAACGGAAAGCTATCCCATGTTTCTGGGCTGGAAGGCTTAATATTGCTTAGATTGCAATCTCCCTAAAATGATCTACAAATTAAATGAAACGCCTAGAAAAACCCCAGCTATATTCTTCTTACAAAAATGAACAAGCTGATCTTGTAATTCACTTGGAAATGCAAAAGTCCAGAATAGACAAAACAATCTCAAGAAAGTAAGACAAAGCTGGAAACTTCATATTCTCTCATTTCAAAACTTACTACCAAAAAAAAAAAACCTAAGACACAAAGCCAGTAATAAACCCATACATTTATGATCAGTTGACTTTTCAATGAGTGCCAAGACAATGCAAAAAAGAAATAAGCTTTTCAACAACACTGGAAAGCCAAATGCAAAAGAATAAAACTGAACCCTTACCTTGTATCATGTATAAAATTTAAGTCAAAATGGATTGAAGACTTACATATAGGGGCTGGGGATTTAGCTCAGTGATTAGAGTGCTTGCCCTGCAAGCACAAGGCCCTGAGTTCAATCCCCGGCACCACCAAAAAAAAAAAAAAAGAAAAGAAAAAAAAAAGACTTACATATAAAAGCTAAAACTGCAAAAGTTTTAGAAGAAAATAAGGCAAATCACCACACTATTGGGTAAAGCAATGGCTTTCTAGATCTAACACCAAAAGATCAAGCAACCAAAGGAAAAAAAAAGACAAATCGAACCCCGCCAAAATTAAAACCTTGCTGGACATGGTAGAACATTCCTGTAATCCTAGCTGCTGGGGAGCCTGAGGCAGGAGAATTCCTAGTTTGAGGCCATCCTGGGCAATTTAGCAAGACCTGGTCTAAAAAGGTAAGAAAAAAAGGAGAGAGGTTGGGGGATGTACCTTAGTTACAAAGCACTTGCCTAGCATGCCCAAGGCGATGGGCTCAATCCTCAGTACTACCAAATTAAAAAAAGAAATCAAAAACTTTCTGCTTCAAAGAACACTATCAAGAAAGAAAAAAAAAAACCCACACACAGATTTTGGGAGAAAATACAGTATATATAAATCATGTATCTGATAGGGATCTAGTAATTACATAAGACTTCTTTTTGATTAGTATATGTTTGTTATACATAATAAATACATTCATTATGGGGAATTGTTACATATGTAAAAAAGAAAACCTAACTTAAAAATAAGCAAAGAATCTACCTAGACATTTCTTCAAAGAATATATTCATAGGGCCAATGAGCTCAACATTCCTAGTCATGAGAGGAAAGTAAATAAAAATCACAGTGAGATACCACTTCACAAATACAAAAATGGCAAAAAAAAAAAAAAAAAAACAACTCTAGGGGTTAGGAATATAGCTTAGTAGTACAGTCCTTGCCTGGCATGCACAAGGCCCTGAGTTCTACCCCCAGCACCACAGAAGAAGAAGAAAGAAGAGCAGGAGGAGAAGAGGAGGGGGGAAGGAGAAAAAAAAAGGAAAATTTATGGTTAGTAAGGATGAAATGAAATTAGAGCCCTCATACTTGGTTGGTGGGAATGTAAAGTGGTGCCACTTTGGGAATCAGTATGGCAGCTCCTCAAAAGTTAAACAAGGAGTTACTTACAACCCAAAAACTTACACCTAGGTATACATTCAAGAACTGAAAATGAACATTCTACAGTGGAATACCATTCAGTCTTAAAATGGAATAAAATATTGTTAGATGTTACAACTTGGGTGTCAGGACCTCACTCGATAGGTAAATGAGTAACTGTGGTGCATCTATCCAGGGAGTCTCTATTGGGCATTTAAGAGGATAAATGACCAAAATCTGAAACGACATGGCTGAACCCCAAAGGCATGCTGAGTTAGAGGGGCCAGTCTTAAAAGATAATACACCCATTTACATGACATTCTCAAAAACAAAACTATAGCATGGCAGGGTCACAATGGGAAGCATGAGACAAAGCAATATTATGAGTTAATGGATATTTTCTCCATCCTAATTCTGGCCATGGTTACATGAATCTATGTGTTAAAATTCACAGAGCTATACATCTAGAACATAAAAAAAAATAACACCAAACAGAAAGTAAAGAAGCAAGAATAAGGCCCTCCTTTCCTAACATGCATGTCCTTTCATAATTATGCAAGAAATCTCCACAATTCTAAAATGAACACGTTTAACTGACTTATTTCAAGAATGAGCTAATCGGCTCTGTATTTATTAAATCCAAATGTTTCCAATGGGTAGATTTAATAAGCTATGGCAGAGGAAAGGTGCATTCTATACACTGAAGCATAAGAATTAATTGTCCAAGCTTGGATGCAAAAAGTAAAATTAAAATTCCATGTACATGATATAATGCCACACTTGGAAGAAGAAAAAAAATTTCTGTGGAGTGAATTGAAATGTACTTGCAAACATTTCCATCACCTGGTAGAAGAAAATAAAGAACAAATTAGGGTCACAGCTCCCTTCTGTTGAGGTGATAGGGTCTCTCTCCAAAATCCACGTAGTCCCTTCTGGCTTCTAGAAGATGGTCCTCCTCTTTGGCAGTCCTGTCTCTTCAAAGTATTCCCTTCCTTCCCCTAACCCCCATGGCAAACTCTAGCTCTATGACAAGCCCCAGCCGACTCTCCTCTCCCTACATGGCTCAGTACCTAGTTTCAATGGCCTACCCAAGGAGCTTTTTCCAGAGCCATGGAGTCAAGCTAAATGTGGATTCTTTGAGGCCCCACTTTGATTCACAGCAGCCCCCAGCTCCTCAGGCTTCCCCAGTTCACTCTAAGATTGTGACAAACCACATGAGCACTGGAATTCCACCAGACAGTCAGCCAGGGCCATCAGCACTGAGACCTGGCAGCCCACACCAGCCCCACAGGAACGGTGCTTCCTTCCCTCAACGAATATTTTCTGAACTCCTCTACATCCCAGATGCTGTTCCAGGTGAAGACAACAGAAGCCGTGACCTCTCCCCCAGGGAGCTGACCTCCTAGTGACAGGATATGAAGGGTAAGAACAATAAGTGACAAGCTGCTACAGGACTGTAAGGAAACTAGAGAGGTGATCTGACTGGTGTCCTGGAGAAGGGATGGTCAGCGGTACCATTCTGCAGCATGTAAAATTCCATTCCACAAAAACCCCACCAAGATTTGTAAGTCCTCTCTGAAAAATTATTTGAAATGAGAAACAGGCACCTCATGGTGAAGGGCTGATCCAGAAAAGAAAAAAAAGATGAGTTGGAAGAGCAGCCACATGTGTTTGTGGGCTAATGAAGCGATGCTCACCCTCCTGGCTGACAACTCCCAGGAGAAATCTGGCCTGTCACCGAGTGAGAGTCACACGTTCCTGCCTTGCCCGCCTATAGCCGAGACCATCTGGTAGGACGGCCTTGTGCCCACTTGAAGGATAACAAGCCAGTTTCAAATGGGAAAGGGACCCAAACACAAAGATGCAAAAAACAGAGTCCTTCAATTGAGCCAAATGATACTTTCTCAGCAAACTCGTCTTCTGATGCGAAATCAGGTCCAAATGTCTCATTACAAAGAACTGTAGCCCTAGACAGTAAGAGGGTTAGCTCTACCGTGAAATCCTGGATGCCAAAGCTCTTTCGTAACTTACTTAATGAAGCTCTCTGCACTTGAAAAATCATAGTTTCTGTTTCAAATACAAAAAAGTGGACCCACTGAAACTTCATCCATAGGAAAATAGCTATATAATATTCCTAAAGTAGAATAATATGGAGACATTAAAAATAAGTAGGTAAACTCTGTGACTCAAATGATATGTTCTGTTTTATTTGCCTAAAACGCCATTCTTTTAAATTCTCTTTCAGTCCATGTGAATCTACTTGGAATTTTCAATCACACCCTGTCTAACTCCCTGGCCACTGTGACAGATCTAGGAACAAAACCATGACACAAAACAGGCATGTCTGAGCCTTCCCTGGGATTCTCCAACCTGGAAAACAAAAGCCTCTCACATGCTCAGCCAAGAGTGCTGAACACATGTGTCCACAGTGGCAGACATCCACACAGGTGGGTGTGTGTTTGCATGTGTGTACAAAGCTGTGCACTGTGGCCATAGGTAGGCTATGCCTCACACAGTCATAGAGGTAGCGGCAAAGAAAGAAGGAATGCCACTGCTTTATGAAATTCAAAAGAAGCTTTAATATGATTGGTAATGTTTTCTTCCTTTTTAATGTGTTTCAGATTAAAGGAAAGGTACCACAATCTATCGCTGCCAATGCCCCAACTTACATTCTGTAACTTCTGAGTCAGTTAGTTTGGAACAGGAAACCTATTTTTCCAAAGAAACCAAGTTATAAACAACAGAGGTTAGACCCCAGGCCAAACCCATAAATGCTTATTTAAACCATTATTTACTTTCAGAAAACTAGATTTTTTTTTTTGTCCTTCCTATGTGCCAGGCATGTCTTCCGAAAAATATTAACTCACGTAGTTCTCAAATCAATCACAGATGGAGTTCTATTTACTACATGGGGCAGCTGCAGGAGTATCACGCCCCTTGGTTTCTCTTCCCCATCACCATGCACTTGCCTAAAACTATGGCATTCCCAACATATGAGTCCCCAAGTGGGGGGCAGTGCCCCCTCCCGGTGGAGATGAGGCTCTGGCAGTGGTATCCTCTTTGTCATCCTCTCTCTCATCTGTACAAAAACAGACCACCACGAAACCACCTGCCTCTCCCTCAGCCCTGCCTATACTCCAACCTGTCTCCACCTCCTCACTTCTTACCTGCCACTCATACCATCCAGCCAGTTTGTTCTTGATCTCTGAAGATTTGCCAACCCCACTGGACATGCACAAGGCCTTCCTCGTTCTGACGCTCTGCAGGATAGGTGCTGATGGCCGTGCCCTTCTCTGGCTTCTGAAACAATTCTCCTTTTCCTCCCCCTTCTTGGACCACTCCACTGTCTCTTTTCATTTTCTCCACCAGCTTTCCTTACAATACCAATGTTCCCTGGGTGCTGTCCTCAGCCAAGAGTCCTCCTTATACAGGCCACTCTCGGACAGTCTCAATTACTTTCAAAGCCAGAGGTACTACCTCCGAGCCAGTGAGTTTTACACCTTTGCAGGGACAACCTACAAAGAAAGATTCATCTGTCCACCTCAGGAGCCTCAGACACCACAGCTCAAAAAAGCCCAAGCCAAACTCAGGATCCATTCTCAACCTTTCCCCCAGCCCTGGTCTTAGCCCACTTTAGAAAGGCCACTTGCTCTCCATCAGGCCACAGTCATCTTCTTGATCCTTCTACTGAA
>PVJO010013579.1:35723-51386 GCA_004026905.1 Hystrix cristata
GGGGGGGGGGGGGGGGGGGGGGGGGGGGGCGCCCCAGGGTTGGTCAGAGGGCAGAAAGGGTGAGGGGAAATTTGGACAAGGGCCTTCACTGCAGTTTCCATGGGAAGGATCAGTGAGGCAGGGTAAGTAGGTTGGAAACCGGCTAGTTTGAATGATTTCAGCAGCATGATGTGGGGCTATCCTCAGCTGTCTGAACCTGAACGGGAACAACTAGGGCAGGTGGAGAGTGACCCGGAATGTGAGACTCTGAAAGAGAATGTGGGTGGGGAAATGGGCTTCGGGTTGGCTGATTTGCATTTGAAAGATCTGCTCACAGCCAGTCATTACTATTTCTAGGAATAAGCTAACCCTGGCACAGGCAATCCCTCTAGGGCCAACAAGACTCCAAAATGCCAAAGAATCGAAATATGGGAAATAAAAAGACATGAGGAACACTGGCCAAAACCCCGCCGTACAAAGAATAATACCCAGAGAGGTTGACTGATCTGACCGAGGTCACACACACTAATAAAAATTCTACCTGTAGTTTACACAGCGCTTACACATAGTACCTCATTTTAGATCTCACGAGAATGCTAACATATGACAGCCTCATGCCCATGCTGCATGCAAGGAACACAGAAGCTCAGAGAGGTTACGCCACTTTTCCCAGGTCCTCTGACTGAAGAAGGCCAGAGCTCTGACTAAGGCAGGTCGTTTCTTCCTGCCTTTTGCCTAAGTTCCTCATTACAGGGCCTGATTCACCTCACATCCCAAATGAAATGTTCATTATGATGCAAGAAGCCCTTGGGCTGGTCAGGCCCTTTGTGGTTACAGTGGTCCTGGTGAGGGTGATCTTCCCTGCTCACATCTCCCCTGCTCAGGTAGGCTGAAGATGCCTCAGCGAGCAGGGAGTGTTCCAGAAAATGCAAGTTTATTCTAGAACATGACTCAGATCCCATCTTTAGCTACCTTCTCACCCCAGGAAACAGGACTGACAACTTCCACAGCTCCCTGGGCCTGGTGTAGAGCAGTGCTTCTCGGGATCTGTAGGGCTATTGTCACCATGATGGGGCTGTTTCTGTAACTTGGAGGAAGGTGGTCACGGAGGTAGTCATCTTTCAGTGCAAGAGGTGTTGACCTTCAAGTATTAACATGGGAGAAACACTAGTTCATAACAATGCCAAGCTAAAACTGGTTGCCGCATTTAAACCCAGAAGGTTTTCCATGGTTCTAATACACCCTGAATCACCCAGGAATGCAACTACAAAGTCAACAGAGGGAACTTTGATGCAGCCAGAACCTTATCAAGAGCAGCTCACCATTATGAAAATTTTGTCACCAATGACAAGGAAACTGTGGTATAGCACAGTTATACTGTCCTCAATGCACGGCTGTTGCCACCCCCATGTGACTGTAGGCAGAGGTGTGGAGGTGTGACCATATGGTCATTCCTGGTGTCCCCCAGGGGTAGACATGCCTATGCACTGAAAAACACATGATTTTACTAAAAATTACTTCAATTTCTTGTTTCTATCACCTTTAGGGCTTTTGAAATCAGAAGTGGGGTTACACTGGACTTTCTATGACTTTCAGTTTAAGATCTAATCCATGCTGCATGTCTATGGATTCTATATCCACGGATTCAACCAGCTACAGAAAACAAAGTTGGTCCATGACAGCTGCATCTATACCGACCATGTACATACCTTTTCTTCTTGTCATTCTTCCCTAAATAATATGGTATAACAATTACTTACATAGCATCTATTTTCTTTCAAGTATCACGTTATTCAGAGATAACTTAGTAGGGAGGAGGATGCAGATGTTAGATGCAAATAGTACACTGTTCTAGGTAAGAGCTTGAGCATCTGTGGATGTCAGTACCCTCAGGGGTCCTGGCATCAAGCCCCCTACGGATATGGAGGAATGACTATACAGCAAACCACTGCTGTAACAAAGGGCTATGGGACCTGACAGCATTAGGACAGCGCAGGGCCAGAGCAGATGAAATGCCTTTGAGCCCTGCCCCAGATCCTTCACCATATCAGAGTTTAAATGTAAACCCAGCCCCCAAAAGGCACTCCAAAGAGGTCTGAGATCAATGACAGAGAAGAAAAGAGGCACACACATCATCACTTCTTCCTCTTCTGGTCTCCTGTCCTGTGCAGAGCAGCGGATGCTCCTATGTATATGCTGCCCAGAGCTGGCTGTGTCTTTTCTCCCTGCCAGTTTCCTCCTTACTTACAATGGTGCTTTTCCCACCTACCTCTGCAAACACTTTACATATGACAAGGTCTCTCCTTGAGAAGACAGACAGAGGAAGGGGACCTGCAATCCTAGTAGGTGTAATCAAAAAAGAAGGTGAATTATCAAATTTTTCAAAAATTTATTACAGTAAAAGACATATCACTATTAACCTCCTTTTAAATCCTCACCTTCAATTCACACACAATTATCCCATGATTCTTACCACTTTCTGTACCAGTTCTGGAAATCCTCTTTCACGAGTTAGGCTGTTAGGGCTACCTCAATGTCCTGAATTGATTCAAAACATTTACCTTTCATGGTCATTTCGACTTTGGGAAAGAGTGAGAAATCACACAGTAGCAGACACAGTGAACAAGTGGATGCAGACACACTGTCATGTTTTTACGAGTTTGCCTTTCTGCTGGATGGCCTTAGGCAGCAGTATTCATGCTATTTTAAAACACATCTCATAAAGACACTCACAAAAGAGGACTTTCAGAACTGCCTCGGAAAGTGGCAAGAATGATGGGATTAGTATGTTTCAAAGAGAGAGGGAATATTTTGAGGAGAATTAATGGCAATGTGTCCTTTACTAAAATAAATGGTTTTAATTTAAACATTCACCTAATTTTGACCACAACTCCTTTCCACAAAGGATTCATTCAGTAAACATAGTTTGAAAGTCTATTATCTTTGTCACCAGCACTCTTAGCAGACTTTCAACCTTACCATTAAATTTGAGGGTCATTAGAAGCTTTCAACACCTGAAAAGCAGGCTGGTGGCAAGAACAGAGGAGGATAAGCAGAGTCCTGTCTGAGGTCTGTTTTAAGGAAGACACAGGGGAAGAACTGGGGTGAGCCAAACATGGGGGTGAGAAAACACTACCTGAAACACAGCATTTTTAAGTTTTTTTCTGTTTATAAATTTATTTTACTTGATAAATAAAAATTGTACATATTTATCATGTATAATATGTTTTGAAATATATAGACACTGAGGAAAGGTTAAATTGAGCTAATTAACCTATTACTTCACATACTAATTTTCTGTGCTAAGACCATGATAAATCTACTTTATAGTTTTGAAGGGCTCAATATACTGTTTTTAACCATGGTCATCATCTTGTACAATAGATCTCTTGAATCTATTCCTAAAATTTTGAATGCTCCTATTTTTAAGTTTTATTCTACATTATGGAGAGCACTTTTGAATTTAATTTCACTGAACTGCAAGCTAAAGAAAATGTTTTATTCAAGAAACACTGCTGGTAAACAAAAGCTCAAGACATGACCTATGTTTATCAACTTCCATATAAGCTTCAAATATATTCTGCACAGATAAAAATACAGTTATACAAGGAGGAGAATCGCACTTTCTAATTTGCCATTGTCATGGCTGAGATATACTACAAAAAAATTCACTTGAAGATTTAGGCATTTATTCAGAATCACAGGCAGAAAACGTGGTCGGACCTTCCTACTGGCAGACACACAAAAGTGGTGCATCCCACACACTTGTTTTAGTAATTTCAACACCAGCTGTTCAGGCAACTATGGAGAGAAAATGTAGTCAAATGTAGTCACAGGCTGACTTCTGATCACGGATGTGCCAAACAGCATCAAGTTCTAACTGAAAGCTCACTTTGACAAATGGGTTGATCAAATTAAAATTAGCTAAACCAATGCTTAAAGTGGACATCCATTTTTTAAAAAGCTTTTTGTACATGAGATACTAGCAAATACAGATGTACAAAAAGGAGAGGCTGCCAATAAAACTGATTCCTACTCGATTTAAAGATGGACAAAATCTGAGGTCACCCCAAGTATTAAAGCAATCCTCAATCTGAATACTGATACAATATAGAAATTTCACCAGCATGTCACAGAACACAAATAAAAGGCATTAAATAGCAAGACAAAGATTACAGCCAACATTCTCAACTAGCCAAATGAAAACTGGTAAAATGTTTACCGCCGGCAGCAGACCAGCCCACACTACAAACCGCTGTAAGAGGAAGGATAAATCAACATGCACCAGGCGTGGGCCCCGTGCTTGGTATTACACCTCGGCTACTGTGTTTAATTCTTCCTGATTTTCATCTCCCACAGGACAGACTTCTTATCACCCCTCTACAGCTGCAGCATCTGAGGCTCAGCAAGTCACTCGAGCCAGGAAGTACCTTCCCAGCCCATAAAATGAGGACTGTGCCACGCCTACCCAATCTCAAATTCACAGCACATATATCTTCAGCTCTCCAGAGAATTCTCGACCTGACTACATTTTTCCTGTTTCATAAGAATGAAGCATTTTCAGCTGGGGATTTAGCTCAGTGGTTAGAGTGCTTGCCTAGCAAGCGCAAGGCCCTGAGTTCAATCCCTGGCACAAAAAAAAAAAAAAAAAAGAATGAAGCATTTTGGTTGTGGTATGGTCACAACCAGAAACAGGTTCTCTGTATTACACACGTGAACACTTGCAACTGGGGAGAGGACTGATAGTAGCTGGGAAACTGAGTGACTGGGACACAAGTTACCGGACTAGACTCAAAGATAAAACATACCTCTTTGTTTTCCCCTGAGTAAAATACAGTCACACTACACTAAGTGACAGAGATGTTCTGAGAATGCACTGTTAGGCAATTTCATCACTGTGCAAACAACACAGAGCATCCTTACACAAACCTACAGTCTAGGTCCGTCACTCAGCATGGGCTCTTGGTGGCCTGTTTGCCATTTCACAGTAAACCTTTCTTTGTATAAATAGAAATAGTATACGCTAAAGTAACAATGAGAAGTACAGTATAGTACAATAAATATTTATCACCATTACGAAGTATTAAGACTGTACATAATTGTATGTGCTATATTTCGAGCAAAGCCAGCCCAAGAGACAAGCCATGAGAGCTGTACCTACAACAGTGCCATGGGGTAGGGCCACCCAAGCCCTTTGGAGTTCACATCTTGCCACAGATTACCCCAGAAGCTAGACATGGAACTATGGAACTTAATGTCTGCCTAACTTGATTTTCATCTTGCTTTGGTCCCGTTCTTTTCTATCCCTATATTTGTACCTTTTGTAATGGGACTGTTTATCTCGTTCCACTGTGTGTTGGAAGTGTTTAACTTTCTTCCATTTGTACAAGGCTTGCAGCTAAGAATTTGCCTTCAATCTCGGAGGAGACTTTGGACTTGGACTTTTCAGTAATGCTGAAACTGTTAGGGACTTTGGCAACTCCTAGAGATGGACTAAAAGCCTTTTACATAAAGGGATATGCGTGAGTCTTTTGGGGGTCAGGGGCAGAAGTTATGGGTTACATCCAGATGTCCCCTCAAAGCCTCATGCACTCATAGGTGGGGCTTTTGGGAGGTAGCTGGATCTAGCGTGTGTGATACTGGGATTAAGGGTGTGTGGTAACTAAATTGGTTTAGCACAGTTCTGGGTGTGGATAAGGAAAGCCCCAGCCTGGGTGTGAGTGGGACTGATCAATAGATTTATAGCCTGGATGGAATGTGAAAGGACAGAAAAAAGGCAGGCTTGCCGCTTGCTAACTTGCTGCTCACTGTTCACTACCCTCTGCTTCCCATGCCATGGACTGTTTCTCCTCTCTGATTCCCCTCTGCCTTGCCACCCTGCCTTGGAACCAGCCAACTATGAACTGAAACCTCTACAAACTCTGAGTTGAACTAAACTTTTCCTCCTTTAACTTTGGGTGTTGGGTATTTTGACTCAGCAACAAGAAAAGTAACAAAGACAAATTCTAAGAGATTGGCAACACAGTAGGTTTACACCAGCATCAACACGAACACATGAGTAGTGCATTGTGCTATGAAGTTACAATAGCTATAATGTCACAAGGCCATAGGAATTTTTCAGCTCTATTAGTCTTATGAGACCACTGTGATATGCATGCATGCATCCTATCTTTGACCCAAATGTCATTATGTAGTGCCTAACTGTGCTTCCAAACCTCTACGTGTCCATCTGGTGAGAAATTACAGTTCACCATGAACTATATGACTCCCAAGAGGTCTATGCAGCTCAGAAAGTTTTGCAACTATTCCCTTAGGGTCACCATTGAACCTCTAGTATCCCAGGACCATACTAGACTTTCCAAAAAATTACAGTGTGGAACTTGTCTGTAGACATCTATGGCATCCTCACTGCGAACGCTCCCTTCCCAGATAAGCCAGTCAGACACCTCCAAAAAGCAGAAATCTGGCATTTTTCCCATTGCAGGTGTGCCATAAACTCAGGCAGACCAAGACTCCATGCTCTCTGTGCTCCATGAGGGGAAGAAAAAGGGAAAGCCCACTGGTGCCTCATAAACAAGACCACTGCAGATCCCAGCAGGTCCAAGCAGTGAGAAACAGGACCATACTGGGGTCTGATGTCTCACTTGGGCCCCAAGGCTCCCCACAGCTCAGGAACTGAATGAGGTGTTACATCAGAATGAACTACCTACTGTTGCCCACACAGCCCATATGTGACCCTGAAAAACAGCAACTTTACATGCTCCGCTGAAGACCTCACACATGCAGGTGCTCCTTAGGAAAAAACGTTGTATGTCTTGTTCTCCTTCCCCACAAGGGCCCACAGGAATGTTTGAGCCAACCAAAGTCTCTCTCTTATCTTTCCAAAACAACTCTTACCATAAGGAATCCGGTGCATTATTGGAGCCTTTGAGAGAATGGATGAACACATAACTAAAAGGAGTTCTGTCAGCATGTTAGGATTAGTCTCCCTAAATGTGGCTCTTGAATTCCAAAACCCAAAATGAAGAACTAAACTTCCAGCATATGATGATTACTGTTTTGTACTTAAACTATTTTACTTATCCCCTTCCCAGTGCTGAAAAATATTTAAGGGATTTTTATCTCACCACAAATAAAAGAAGTACATTAGAAAGAGGACAAAAGTAAACAAACATACTTTAATTGTCCATAAATGACCCAGCTTAGGTATCCCCGTTTTAAAATACCTAAAATCTATTTCATCAGGGGAAATGCCAACTCAATAACAGTAAATCTCCAAAATTCTTCTGAGGGCACAAATAAGAGATGAGTTAAGTCTCAGCATTCCCAGCCCATTAGAGATGCCCCTCTACAATACATGGGGAGCACATGGCTTGAGGTGTCACAGGGACACAGTCGTGATTCTGCCTCCATGGTTGTAAATTCTGAAACATGGTTACTACACTATGGCTGGCCATTCACTGTCTTCCACCCTAAGCGGGGTAGATGATCAGCCCCAGAAGACCTGCCCCCGTTTCCCAGAGGGTCTACTGCCCGCCTCCAGTCCATATTCCAACACTGTGGTTCTGGGTTTTTACTTCCAAGCAACAGAATCCAAGTTGGCTGAGCAAAGTGGAAAATAGAATTTGCCTGAGGAATGTTGGAACGCTTACAGAATCCCTAGGAGGGCGACAGGAAAGCCTGAAGGCTGTGTAGCCAAGAGCAATGCCCCAGATCCTGCTCAGAGCCCAAGAACCCCTGAAAGCTGCCAGCTCTGAGCAGCAGGCCAGAACATGCCAATGCAGAGCAGGATCCTGGGTCATGCTGGGGGATTGAGCCACAGCCCATCAACTCACTGCACCCCACCTTCCTGATGATACCCCAGCCTTTCTGAGACCCTTTCCCACTAACTTCTATTTAAGAAGAAAGAAAGTAAACCTTCAGGACAGTCTAGTGGAAGACACTTAAGCACAAACCTATCAGCTGCCCACCCTGGCTCAGTAAAATTGTTCCTGGGCACAACCAAAGAGAAAGGGAAAGCTGGCATGTCCACAGGGAAACCAAGTCAAGAAAGCAGGATATATGTCTCCCATGATGATGATAAAGCCGTCTTTACACCGACGAGTAAACATGCAGGGAGAGGAAAGCCCAACACCTTGCTGACCTTCCGTAAGGACTCCACATCATGACAGTGACTGACAACTTTCCCATTGTCCTGCTCTTCAGCACTTAGGATGTCACTTCCCAAGTAATGTTGTAACACCTCACATTGCACAGGGCGTCCTCTTATGTGGTATGATCTGAGGACTGTCAGCACCAACCTGGTGTCACACAAACGATACCACTGGGATTTTTAAGAGCATTCTCTAAACAGAAGCATAAAAAGTTATCATTAAAATAGAAACAGAAAAGTTAGTCCTATCGCCTTAAATAGTTCTCCTAGATGCTACTCTAGAGACTATGAGACTAGAAACAGAATCTGTCCATGGTGATGAGGAAATTATTTTTAAAAATAACAAAACCCATTAAAAGAATCCAGCTGGCATCTCAGAATGGCAGAGCCGGAGCCATTCTTTGTCACCGATACATCTCTGGGCCCAATGATCACAAACCACCAGGTATTCACAGGATCGGCAATGGCCAGAAGACGTCCCCTCCTCCCTGTGGCAGCTGGCTGGACATAATGTGAATGCTTAATACAAGCTACCACAAGCTGAGAAAGACCACCAGACCCACCTTTGAGACCTGAATAACAGGCACAGAGCACTGTCTGTGGGGACTGGGGTTCGTTGCATCTGTTCATCCTCTTGTGCGCTATAAACCTGCACTGAGTACCTGCCAGGGCCAAGCACAAGCCCAGAGGTGAGGAGGGCGCCCCTAACCAGGGCCCTGCCCCAAGAAGCCCATGTTCCAGGAGGAAGATGGGTGCTAGAAGAAACTCAAACTCAGATGAAGAGAAGGGCTTGACATCAATAAAGCACAGAGAGGGCTCAGAGCAGAACAGCAGGGATGGGTGGGGAGGGGTCCTGTACCAAGGGCAGGGGCAGGTGAGCCTTCCCTAAAAGCAACCTGTGGGTGAGACCTTGGGCATAAAAGGGGTGATGAAGACTTGGAGTCCAGCTGAAAAGAATAGGCACCTTAGTCTTAGAATACAGGGATGAAAGTATTTCTGATAGGGAGAACAACAGGCACAGGTGTGTATAATAGGAGGGAACAAGCAGAGTGTGGAGGGCCAAGAGAAGTCACTGTGGCTGGGCACTGAGACTGCAGGAGCCACACCAGATGCGTCTGCCAGGCAGGAAAGAAAATAAGAAGCAAGGGAGGGGTGATAAGCTGCTGGGCTGACTTAATGAGAATGACTATATAAACATGAAGGCAAAATAGGTCTTCAAAAAAAACCCCATCTTTTATCCTTGTCTGATTTAGGCAGTTCTCTTGTTTAGCCTGAATGAGTGAGTTTTGCTATAGTCTAGTAATATTCCTAACTTCTTGCTTTTGAAAATATTATTATTTGGTAATCACTTTTATATTGTCAATGTTTTTAATTTTTAAATTGTAGTACAAACATAAAATGTACCAACCACACATTTTTAAGTACACAGTTCAGTGGCAGCATGTACATCCACACTGTTGGACAGCCATCACCACCAGCCACCTCCAGAACTCTCTCATCACTCCAAGCGGAAACCCTGTGCCCATTAAACACTACCTTCCCATTCCTCCGTAGCCTGGCCCTGACAACCTCCATTCTAATTTCTGTTTCTATGAATCTGACTACTCTGGGCACCTCCAAAAAACCCAGCAAATGTCCTCTTATCTCTGGCTTATTTCATTCAGCATAACATCCTCAAGGTTCATTGCATGGTGACGTGTCTCCGAATCTCCTTTCTAACACTGAGTAATATTCTACTGTCTGGCTATGCAGCCCTTTGCTTATTCATTTGTTGATGGACACTCAGCTTGCTTCCCTATTTTGGCTAAAAATATGAGCATGCAAATACCTTTTGGTGTCCCTGCTTTCAATTCTATTGCATCTGTAACTTCTTGCTTTATTTTTTTTTTCACTAATAGAGCTAAACTTTATTTCCATGTTTATTACATATTTGTCTTTGATGTTGAGTACATATTAGGACTGATTTAACATACAGCTTGGGAGAAGATTTGACATTCTCCACTGAATTAAAAAGGAATGTAAAACTACAAAATACTAGTTTAAATGTGAGTTCTAAATTATGGTAAGCAGAACAATAAATACCTTGCTATTTTTCTCTAACCAAAATCAATTTCATTATAAAAATTTTTTCATAATTTTTTTCAAGAAAGGAAGTAAGGGATAATCATAAAAACCATTTACATATGGGGTACAAATAAATTAAGAATCTTAACACAGAACTTCTACCTTCTATTTAAAATTATGATTTGAGAGGGATTAATTAGTGTCAACTATGGATCTAATGACTTAAACCCACCTGTTTTGGTCAGGAAGAGTTAGGTGGACTTAAGAGTGACAAAAAAAAGTTCTACTTGGCATTTATGTTTAACCATTTGGTGCTCGGAATGGGGATGGCCAAATACTAAGTGTGTATTCAGAAATTTAGAATTAATCAGTTCCAAGTGGCTCAGAGCTAACAGAATTAATCATTCTACCCCTGATCTGTAGCTATGTAGAAATGTATAGCTTTTACCACTCACTCAAAGTTTTAAAATGAAATTCCTCGGGATATTGACTTGCTAAAATTCACAGAACACAGACAATACTGCCTGTAGTATAATTCTAACGCTAAACATGGACAAAATCTTGCTTTTAATAGTATTCTCTACCCATCAGTTACATGTGGATCCCCAACAGTTCAGAGCAGGGTGCCAAATCACAGTTGTGTCCATTAACACTGAATTCAAGCCAAAAGACTCCCCCTGTGCCTGGGAACAGAGACACAGACACCTGCTCCTAGGACATAGAGCAGACATACAGCATTACCTCCGTTCCAGCCCGGAGCAGAATTTGTCTCAGGAACTTGAAAGGGACCTTTCAAAATTAGCTAATGTAGGAGTATTTCGCTTTTGAATGCTACCTACTCGTCAAGTAGCTATCTATCATCTCTTTTTTCCCCTTTTTCACCACTTTTAAATAAATTGTCCTCTAAATTGTCTTCTCTTAATTTAAAAAAAATTAGCTAATGGAGTAAGAATGCCAAATTTGATTTTGGGGGGAATTTAGATTTTACTTTCAGAAACCAATTATATATCTCAGACAAAACAATAAAAACATTCCCCCAAAAAAGTTTTTCAGACCCAAATTTCACAATGAAGGTAACCAATAAGATCAGCTTTGATCTTCTTACTAAATAGCCTCAAATTTTCTATTCTGTTTGTTTGTTCTTTATTTTTTTAATGCTATTCAGATTTCCTGTAAATGACAGTGTATAACTAGAGCATTCACAAAGTACATTCTGTTAAACATACCTGCATTTTTAGTATTTGTTTTAATTTATATTAATTTTATATAAATTTATATTTATAAAATATATTTTACTAAAAATGATTTGAAGCCAGGCATGGTGACTCATGGCTGTAATCCCAGATACCCTGGAAGCAAGAGCCGGAAGATCACTTGAGTCCAGGAGTTCAAGGACAACCCAGGCAACAAAAATATTTTATTAATTTTATTCTGTACATTTAAATAGGAAAAATTTTAAAACTACGTGAGCATTTAAGGAATTTAACAATTCTACAAAATATGGTAATAATTCAGGAGGAAAAAATCAGAAGTTTTAATGTTAAGAACATCCTCTAAGCCAGACAGATAAATATTAGAGTAGGCTATTCCCACATTCATTGGCACTTGGGGCAAAATAATTCAATTAGTGGTCAAACTGACAGAGGTAAGAAGTAGAATGTTGGTTGCTAGAGGAGGCTGGAGGAGAAGAAATGGGGAGTTACTGTCTAATGAGGACAGAGTTTCAGTTTTATAAAAATAAAAGTTCTGGAAATGGACGACGGTAATGGCTGTACAATAATCTGAGTGTACTTACTACTAAATTGTACACTCAAAAATAGTTTAGATGTGAGATTTTACTTGTGTAGTTTATCATAATTAGAAAATGTCTTTTCTGTGTGGCATATATACTCAATGGAGTATTATTCAGCTATAAAGAAGAACGAAATTATGTAATTTGCGGGAAAATGGATGGAACTGGAAATCATCATGCTAAGTGAAATGAGCCAGACTTGGACAAGTATTGCATGTTTCCTCTAATCAGTGGAATCTTTTAAAAAAATTAAAATAGAAGGGAAACAAGTAGACAAAAAGAAGGCAGTGCAGAGGAGGGAATGTAAGGGAGGGTAATGGGTGATGGGTATGATCAAAATATGTTATATGCACATATGAAAGTACCACAGTTAAACCCAATCATTTGCAAAAGTAATATGCACTAATAAAAAATACATTAAATTTTCCCTTAAATTTTCAAATAAAAATGTCATATTATTTGAATAAGTCATCTAGGCCAAACAGGCCTAGGTTGCAAGAGGAAACTTCCCCCAAACTGGCTCAGGAGGGTCAAAACCATCCAAATGCCCCAGCAAAGCAACAGGAGAGACCTTTGCTGGGGAAGTGTGTTGTCTGTCTCAGAGCAGGCGTGTGCAGCACCAAATTCAGTTATGGATTTCCTCGAGTCTAACACCAACGTTTCTTCACATGTTAACACTTATGATGTTGAGGTGCCTCATGCAAGCAATGTCAAAAGAAATCTGCTATCTGCCAAGTAAAGGAGCAAGCTGAGAAATGGCTGTGACTGCCTCACATGCACACACTTAGGCAGGCATAAAGGGTTCCCAGTGGCACAGCCTGTATGGGCCGTACCATGGGGCACCACTACACACTTGAAATTTGACCTAAATTCGGATACCTAACATTCTCACCAAATGGCTTCAAAAAGATGTACAGCTAAAACTAAACATTACTGAGTGGGCAGAAAGTTGCCTTTCAAACAGCTAAGTTTGACAATTAAAATAAGCAGCAACTGCCAATTCTTCTGGGCAGATCATAAAATGTTCAAATTTGCGACAGGTTGATGAGATTGACTAATGCATTCTAAGGACCATCAATGAACATTTTTCTACCCGAAGTTACAGATGACTTTCCAGAACACCTGTTTAATTTCCACAGATACAAAAGGCAAGTATGGAAAAAATGAAATTCTGAGATTAACCAAAAAGGAAATGCTGGTAATTTCAATATGCCTTGAAATTACATTGTCAATTCTAAAAGGCCACAAGAGATCAAGAAGTTGAGCACAGAATATGAAAAGTATTAAAGCTGCCATTAAGTTATCAATGGCCAAAAGTGACAACAGAAAAAATTATACTGTGAATGAGAAGAAAGCTTAACACTCAAGTTGTGTGACATTAAAGAACACAACAGTATGAAGTATGGGGATAAATGCAACTACTATCAGTTAGATAATTTATGGACACTATATTTCTTAAAGTATTTTTTCTGAAAAGTGCTGTGTAGTAGAAGTTGGCCTTTATTCCAGAAGGTACCTCTGAGGTCTTAGAGCTTCAGGGACTTAAAATGTGATGAGCAACATCACTTTTGCCACAATGAAAGACAGTTGCAGAAGGCCACCTTGTCTCTCAGTTTTTATTGTGAACTCAACACAATCTGTTCAGTAGTCCTTCCTTATCCACAAGGAATACCACCGAGACCTCCAGTGAGTGGATGCCTGAAACCACCGTTAGTACCAAGCCCTATACATACTGAATTTTTCCCCATACATACACATCTATGATAAAATTTAATTTATAAATTAAACATAAGATTAACAACAACAATTAATAACAGAGCAATTATAACAAACAATATTCTGTAATGAAAGCTATGTGAATATAGTCTCTCTCTCTATATATATATTCTCTCTATATGCATACGTATACATAAATAATTACACTATATGCTCCCTTTTTGTGATAATGTGAGAAAATACTATGCATGTGTGATAAGATGAAATAAGGTGAATGACACAGGCACTGTGACATAGCATTAGGCAGTTCTTTTCTATAATCAGTCAAATGTGAGCACTGTGAATAGTATTGATAAACAATGGAAAACAGCTTCCAACGTTAATCATAAACACACCCAAATACTGTTTAACGTGTTTAAGACAGTGTCATTGACTATGCTTACCCAAGAAGAAAACCTGTGATCAAGGAAAACAGTGAAAGTTTATGTAATGATTCTATATCACTACCAGACATTTAAATTTGACAAAGAGAACCCACGACTTGATAAAGCTATCTCTGCCTTTACCACAGAGCCAAGCTATCTATTTCAACAATGAAATTTAGGAGATTTCTGACATGATATACTGCAGGATCACTTTATATTAGAAATTCTAAATAACAGCCTGAAACTGTACCAAAACTGACAACTCTAATACCCAAGAGGAAGCCCTACCCTGCAACACTGTGATAGCAAAGGGAGCGTCTTCTCTAAGATAAACGTCTTCTCTCAGATGAACATGCTACAGTGGTGGAAGATAGCGGAAGAAAGGCAGTAAAACATCTGCAGACTCTGAGAAGCAAGGGAATCACAGTCACCAACAGGAAACCACTGGAAAGTGAGGGGTCCCCTAGAGGATCACAGTAAAACTGCAGGGGTTCTGCAGAATGCAATTCACAAAACAAAACTGCTCGATGTAGAAACCCTATTGGGGAGGACAGAAATAATAGAGGTCAAGGAAAGAACTGGACCAGATACAACTTGAAGTGCAGAGAAGAGAATGTGCTTCTCAAAAGGCATATGACCAAAGGAATTATCACTTCTTGGAAATAACAGAAGAATGATGATGCAGCTATAAAATTAGAAATACATCCCTACATATAAAAAGATAATGAAATTGGAAGATGGAAAAGGAGGGAAGTTTAATAATGGAAAGCAATGCAGGAGTCAGGAATGATAGCACATGCCTGTAATGCCAGCACTCACAGAGGCTGAAGCACGAGGGGATCACGAGTTAGAGCCCAGCCTGTACAACTTAGTGACTTAGCCAAATCCCATCTCAAAATAAACAAATGTATTATTGTTGTTGTTGTTGTTGTTATCAAAGGGACAGAGAGTGTAGTTAGTGTGAAGGCCCTGAGTTCAAGTCTCGGTACCACAAAAGGGGAAAAAAAATGCAGAAAGACATAAAGCACATTCAAGAGAAAAAGAAAAAAGGTAAAGAGGATCCAAAGTAGGCTTAATAGGAATTCCGAGATGCCTGAAACAGAAAAATCACTAAAAACTGTAATACATTGCACTATTCTCAATGATAGATATATTAATTAATTAATTAAAAAACGACACTGGCCCTATTTTTTAAAATGAGAGGATGACCTGAAAAGACATTTTTTTAAAAGAACATACACAGTCATATAAAATAGGTCACACACAAATAGGCATATAAAAAAATGTTCAACATCATTAATCATTATGGAAATGCAGATCAAAACCACAATTGAGATACTATCATCAGGATGGCTACCATAAAAAAAAAAAGAAAAGCAGAACACAGAAAGTGCTGGGAGAGCTATTCCCCTACTGGGGAATTAAAGAATTAAAGAATTAAAATCGTCGTACCACAAGGACATATGCACCACCATGTTCACAGCAACACAATTTGTAATAGCTAAGTCTTGGAAACAACCTAAATGCCCAACAAC
>PVJO010013580.1:0-51275 GCA_004026905.1 Hystrix cristata
ACTCTGTATGTCAGGCATTTTGTCTTAGCAACAGAACATTGACTAACACAAGTTCTCTCTAAGTGATATCTAAAGACAAGGATATATATGCATTTGGTAAGTTTCTGTGCATCCAGGCAAAGATCTCCAGGAATCTATATGTAGAAGCAATTCCCAGAGAGTCCTTCAGATGGAAAGCTGTGAAAGTTCCGGTCAGCCGGAGAGGGGAATTAGCTGGGACACTGTGTCTACTGGAAGTCCCTATGTTTGTATCAAGGTCAAATTATACCTGGAGAAATGATTACTCTAGCAATACCTTGGGAAAGCTTCAAAACAATGCTTGAAGGCTTGCATAGGACCTAGAAATAATTTAAATCTATACCAGGTGAAATCGCAAACTCCTAAAGGAAGGTAAATTTCAGATTCCAAAATAGGTAATGTGCATGATGTCCAGCACGCAAGGTACAATACCCGAGACATGCAGGAAATCAGGAGAATGTGACATATTTTTGGTGATAAAAATGAACCAGCAGAATCAGGTTGAGAAACTAAAGAAAGCATAGGACCAGCAGAAAAGGATTTTAAAAGAGCTGTTATAAATATGCTCAATATGATCAAGGATTTAAAACAGTAAACAAG
Source organism: Hystrix cristata (assembly GCA_004026905.1). NCBI lineage: Eukaryota > Metazoa > Chordata > Mammalia > Rodentia > Hystricidae > Hystrix > Hystrix cristata. Next base: position 619 of record PVJO010013580.1, read on the forward strand.
ACACAATTGGAAGGTTCTTAAAAAGAACTAAAAGTAAAATTTCTTGAGGTTAAAAATTAAACACCTGAAATGCGAGTTCTCTGCACAAGGTCAACAGTAAATTATAAGATGCAAAAGAAAATGTATATGAACATATATTGATTGAAATGATTAAATTAAGTCAGAGGAATAAAAGCACTAAAGAAAGAAAAGACTATCATATGGCCTAACAGATATTTAATAGTAATTACAGAAATAGGAGATGAAGGGGACAGAAAAATATTTAGAAATAATGATTGAACCTTTAGTAAATTTAATGGAGAATATAAAATTGTGCATTGGATTGAATTGTCAACAAATCCTAGTTGGAATAAAATGTAAAAAATCACAGCATGACAAATTCTTAGCCAATTGATTAAACCTAGTATTAAAAAGTAAAATCTTAAAATAAAGTATAGGAAAGAGGTATAAAGATGATAATCACTACAGCCATTACTCAGAAACCCTGGAAGCCATAAGACAGTGAATTAACATATTTAAAATAGTGAGAAGAACTTATCATTCTTTACCTATAAAAATCTTTTAAAAATGAAGGTAACTATAAAATCACTTTGTAGACAAATAAAATGAGAGAAAATTTATGGCCAGTAAAACTCTTGTAGCAGAAATATAAAAGAAATCTTTCTAGGCATAAAAATGCTAGCAGAAAAATAGGTGGAATTAAACTTAAAAAGAATGCCAATAATTATATATGTGTGAGTAAATTTTTCATTTATTTTTGGCATAGAAATAATACATCTAAAGTTTCAGTTAACAACATAGAGAGACAATGACTCTAAATGTCATGGATAAATTTAAAACTCAAAGCTAAAATTTTGAGGAGAAAAATTTGGTGCCCTCATGTTAGGCAATGAGTTCTTAGTTTCTTCTTCTTTTTTTTTTTGTTGTTGTTGTGCTGGGGATCGAACTCAGGACCTTGCACTTGCTAGGCAAACGCTCTACCACTTGAGCTAAATCCTCAGCAGGCAATGAGTTCTTAGATAAGATATTTAAAGCACAAAGCATTAAAAAAGTTGACAAAGTGAACTCCAGATTTAAAATTTGGAGTTTTTCTAGATAACCATTAAAAAATGTAAAGAGGAAGGCCAGGCATGGTGGTGCACTCCTTTAAACCTACCACTCCAGAGCTGAAGCAGGAAAATTGCCATGAGTTTGAGGCCAGGCTAGGTTACGTAGTGAGTCCAAGGCCAGACAGGACTGCATAATAAGACCCTGTTTCAAAAAAAAAAAAAAAATCGGGAGAGGGAGTGGGGATGAAAAAGGAACTGAGATATATTATGCACACATACCAACTCCTCAGAATTCGTGACCATCATGTGCTGCAAACATGGGCTAATAAAAATAAAAATTAAAAACACTAGGAACGCGTGCCTCTCGAGTTAAGGGTCCAGTGTCAGAATAGTCTGTTCAGCTTGGCTGCATTTTAAGGGTCTGAGGGACACAACGTTTTTTAAAGGCTACTTGGAACATCAGCTCACAAAATGAGAATCACTCCTGAGAAACTCTCGGTGACTATGGATGTAATATCTCCTTTCTCTAATACGGCACTGGATGAGACTGACTGTGTAAGGGAATAAAACAGACAGAGCTGACAAATATTTCTACTCCTGGCCAAGAATCTTTTAGGAATAAAACAAAGACTTCTAACATCATTTGGGAGAGTAAAGATAAAACCAGTACATCGTAACTCAGGGGGATGCCCATTTTGCTGGCTAAATAACACATGACCATGTGGTGACAATTCTACCCCTGCCTCCATCTCTACTTTGTTGTGGTGCTGCTAGTTAGGATGGCATTTTCCCACGTGAAAAATGCACGGCATAAAATATTTCGGGAAAACTAACAAAAGAAGGAACATCACCAACAAGAAAATAGCTCTATACAAGTGTGGGTCTCTGATACAGGAATTTTCTATATGTTAGATTAACAGCTTTACATGAAGAAGGGATACTTATCCATGCTTCCAGAGACTCAGGAAAAGCATTTCTGTGCGGTCCAAATTAGCATCAGATTTGTCCTCATTACTGAAATTTAGTTGCCTGGGAACAAAAATAAATCAGAAATATAATTTAAATCAGAAACAAAGATGGTCCTGTGTTTTCAAAAGGAACATAGTTTCACCCATTCACGTGGGTCACTGACTGGGGTTTCTTTTTCAACATCACGAAGATCTTAAATATAATTAATGCATTCAAATGCAGTGTCAAAGGTTCATTCAGCTTCTGAAGGTTGTATTTAATCACTCTGAGCTGTTAACTCAGCTGCCAAAGAAAAGCTTCCAAACTGAAACATTACTGTTTTAATTCATTATAAAATTGTGCTAAAAATGGACCCAAGGCCAGTTTTCCAAAACTAAGCTTCAAGACTTGAAGCAATCTCGCTCTTCTGAAAGGTAGTGGAGGTATTTATTACACATTGGCCAGAGTAAACCAGTTGCCTGTTGGCCCTACCTTTGGAGAAATATCTTCATCCGAAGGAATCTAGAGATTGGTAGGGGAAAATAAAACCTGGAAAAACCATGGGAAGCAAGGACCTTAAAGACCTTGAGGTGATAGGAAGAGGTCATAAGGGAAGTCTTTGGTTTAAGGAAATTGCTCATACATTTGTTCCAATTTTGACTTTTTTTTTTTATAAAGATCTTTCAAACTTTATGAACAATGAAAGTTTTTACAAGGGCTGGAGACTTAACTCAGTGGTTAGAGTGCTTGCCTAGCAAGCACAAGGCCCTGAGTGCATTCCCCGGCACAAAAAAAATAAATAAATAAAAAAGTTTTTGCACAGTAAAAGAAATAAGATAAAAGATCCCAGATGTGATTTTTGTTTGTTTGTTTGCTTGTTTTTGCTTTTGCTGAGACTTACAAGTTGTCTTATTTTGGAATGGTTGGGGTCAACTATTACAGTGATTAAACATTGCTCACAATGCTGTGCATTAGTACAACTCCTTGAAAAAATGTTTTGGAAATAGGTACTAAAATGTATAAAACCTCATACTGTATTTCCATTCAGAATTTATGTTTGTATGAATCCATGTCATGAAAGTCTAAAACATGGTAAAAGGTACCAGGTAAGGATATTCATATGGTGAAAATCCCCAGCATATGTTGTATCTGGCAATTGTGGAGAGAATAAACTAAATTGTGGTACACTCTTTTGATGGAATATTAATAGGATGGTTTAGCCACTTGAAAACATTGTATCTAGGTTATGGAAAAGGACAGCTTGATACCACTCTTTCTCATCTCCTCCTCTTCAATAACACACCCACAAGAGTGTGGTGGAAAAATACAGATGATGTGTCATAGGTCTTGAATCTTTCCAAATTTTCTAGGGGTAGAGAGAGAGCAGGGAATCCTATATTTACATCTGTATTGCCATGCAAAAGCCAATAGCCAGTGATTTAGAAGAATCATGATACTTCTTCAAACTTGGGGGAAAGCCATTAGTTTCTCTCCTCTGGTGGGATTTTTCTGCATGCTCTTCATTCTCTCCTGAGGTACTGGAGGGAGAAGACAGTGGTCCTAGTGGATGCAAATCTGCGTAGCTCCTAGACCTTTTCAGTCCAAAGCCTCATGGAACATACTTCCTGGGATATAACAAGGGGAAATGGATCTGTACCTTGTTCAGAGTTAGACCCTATAGAAAAGAAAATCCTTGCTGACCATTCAGTGCCTTCGATGTTATCAGCAAGGTGCCCCCAGCAGGTGCTGAGATATCACGTCTTGCAAGCAGGCAAAAAGAAAGCACATTTTGTTGAAGGACAAGGTGTAGTCCATTGGAATAAGTCCAGACTCATGTCCACAGGTAGTATTTTTTGCTCAAGAAGAAAACATGGTAGGGGCAGAAGAAACATGTCAAGAGAGTTGTAAGAATCTTAGAAAAGTTATAACTAGAAAACAACATATGTTGCCAGAGTCAAGAACAACAAGGTCCTACTGTGTGTGATTTAGCCATCCCACTCCTGGGGAAACGTGTGAGGGAAATGAAACCAATGCATCAAAGGGACCTGCATGCTTACATTTATTTCAGAAGTACTCCCAACAGCAAAGATGTGGAACAAGCACAGGTACCCACCAGCAGATGAATGGATAAGGAAAATGTAGTATAATAATGCAGTAGAGTGTTATTTAGCCAGAAAGAATGAAATCTTGCCATTTGAAAAAAAAAATGAATGGAACTACAGATCATTTTGTAAAGTAAAATAAACTGACACAAAAAGACAAGTACCACAAGTGTCTCAAATGTGGAAGCTAAAATAAAACTCTCCCAAAGTAGACTATTGATTAATGGGTATTGGGAGGGGTATGCCAGGGGGAGGTGGATAAAGGGAGATTGGATTAGTACACGCTGTACGCATGTAGAGGACACCAAAACCTGTTAGTATGTACAATTAAAACATGGTAATTCAAGCAGAAATATTATTTTAAAAAAGAAACAAGTAAGGGCTAGGGATTTAGCTCAGTGGTTAGAGTGCTTGCCTAGCAAGCACAAGGCCCTGAGTTCGATCTCTAGTACCAAAAAAACAAAACAAAACAAAACAAAAAACCAAAAAGAAACAAGTAGTCTCAGAGGGAGAATGGTGACTGCTGAGAATCACGCTAAGCATTCTCCTAAGAGGACAAAAGGAAATATACATCAAAAATAAAAAGGTGATAGCACTGTGGTTCAGTGCCTACCACTAAGAGGCATTGAAGGCTATTTCGATAAATAGATATCAGTCCGTTCTCCATTGCTGTTGTGAAATCCCTGAGAGCATGTGTGTTAGTTAGATTTTCAGAGAACCAGTGGTTTTAAGAGAGCAGATTTAATAGGGGACATTTACAATATTCACCCAGAAGCCAAATGCAGAAGGTGCCGAATGTCCATCTTTCGGAGACCCGAAAGATCCAATTGAGGGCTGGGAGCCCACGGCACTGTCCCACGTACGTCCGTGTCTGCACATGATGGCTGGAGCCAGGATACGATGCTCGCAGCAGAGATGACAACCAGAGATCCTCTAAAGCAACAGCAGCCATCCTTGATGACAGCAAGGCCCCGAGCTCCTTCCTGGACGAGGACAGCCAAGTTCCTATCAGAGGAACCAGCCGCAGCAGAGCTTCTCCTGGGAAACAGCCCGCCAACTAGCTACGGCTCCCACTCTGCCTTATGTTGCATCAGCAACAACACTCAGGTGGATCTCGCACGCCCAGCATCACACCAACTCAGTCCGGCTGGGCGTGCTGGCTCAAGTTGACCATATTAGGTCCACCACAGCAGGTAATGTACAAAGAAAAGAGGTTCAGTTGGAGCTCAGTTCTGAAGGCTGAAAGTCCAAGATTGGGCAGCCCCACCTATCCTGCGTCTGTTGAGGACTCCTGAGAGTAGATATCTTGGTGGGAGGGTATTCAGAAGGGATTGCATGGCGAGACAGGAAGCAGCGAGGGCCCACCTCGCTCTTTATAATAATCCACCCTCACAAGAACGAACTCACTTTGGGAGATCATCACTAACTCCTTCCTCTGGAGCCCTGAGTGACCCACTTACTCTAACTGCGCTACATGTCCTAAAGCTTTCATCACTCAGCATGATCACACTCCAGACCAAATTCCCAACACGTGAATCTCAGGGGGACAAACCACATCACAATCACAGCAGCATGTATTAACATTGCTGCTGTCTTAATTAAAGTAAGTGGAACTGTGCTATGTATACTCCTATCATTCTTCATCTTGCCGTTCTCACTATCACTATTTGAGAATCTGTAATAAATCAGTACCGAAAGATCTACAAATCTAGCTTAAAATGATACTTAGGAGTGTTGCAGTGAATCCTGATGTCTTTAGTTCAGACTGGCTCCCCTTCTTCCTTTCTGTGAGATTTTTGGGTAAATCACTCTACTTCCCTAGGTTTTTAACGTCCTCTTTTAGAAAATGGGACCAAAATATCACTGAATTAATAGTGTATTATTATTATGAGTATCAAACTGTGCCACAAACATGGAAGAATGTGACCCACATGACAAATATTGTATAGTCAGTACCTATCATAATTTACTCTTTTTTAACAAGAGCACTGCATTTTATAGAAGTCACTGATAATTGTCCCAGTGAAGAATATTAAGTCTCCTTCCTTTTTTCCTTCAATGCACACATCTTTCTTAGACACAATATCATTGTTCATTTGTTCCAATCCCTGCCAACTTTTAATTAGCATAGTTTGTGTCAAGTTCATTAACCTTGAAGACACGTGAAATATTTAAAGCACATTTTGAGACTTGAGATACACAAATCTGTTTGCTGTCTGATTGCTTGAAAAATAACGGCAGCCATCCTGAAGTTGATAAATAACTAATATAGATCAAGCCCCCTAGAGGAACTACCGACTTTAATCTGAAATTCATCTCAAATAGGACCAAACAAAAAGAGATTCTCTTTTGAAAATGTACCTTGAAGTTGTCTTTCAAAGGAAAAGAAAAGTTTCTCTCATATTACTTTTTAAAAATGCTCATTTTACTGTACATATCTGTGCACATTATTTTCCAGACTAGAGTTCCTCTAATTACATATATATATATGTATAGCTAGATAGATACATAGATAGATATAAGTATATAGTATTTCCTCTGTCATAGTTCTTATGGCATCAAAGAAAGCAACACGCATTGAACATGAAGCCAAAATAATCATATTTATATTAATACTACTCACCAAGGGTTGGAATGGTAATAATAGTCACAAAGAAAAATCTTTTTTTTTTTGTTCAGAGAGCCAGCTGAAGGACAGAAAGATATTCACAGACTCTGGACATGTCCATTTGCCTTACAAGGTGTTTTCCAAAAATCGAATAACTTATAAACTTTTGGAAATCGAAATAACAGCCAGAATGTGCCCCAGGTTTTCTTGACAAACATGTAGAGGTCTGTCCGGTGACACTTGTGCAGAGTGGAGAAGCTGCCAAAGCAGTCATGTTGTGGCCCGCTCCATCCTGCTTCCTGGAGCTGTCTTTGCAGACACTAGATTCTGTCTCTTGGCTTAGTACATGCCTGCTGCTAAATTGAAGACTTTGTCTTCATTTTCTCTTGACTTCACATCTTATGCCCAGCTGCTTTTTCATACGCCCTCTATCAGTGAGGACACTGAGGTCTAAAGAAGTGGACTGAAACTTCTAAGTCACCTCAGGTGAGCCAGCTAGGATTTGAACTGAGGTCTGTTTTGCCCTGAACTCTCAGCCTCTTTGCTTCACTGTTATTCTCCAAAATACCCACTAATCCCACGTGGCCTTTGCTGCATTTGTATCTCTAAACCTTCTGCAGCCAGAGTTTCTTGTGCTTATGATGATCTTTCCCTACATTTGGATGTCTTTTTCCTGTGCATGCAGATTGCCTGTCTGTCTGTTGCTGTGACATCTGAGGTGTCTGCCTCTTACACTGTTCTCTCTATTTTCTTTTCTCCATCTCCATTCATGTTATTTGTTCCATTGCTATTTTATTCCTTAATGTGACTTCTCCGATTTCTACACTTTCATCTTTCTATTCCATCTTTAGCAGGGCAAAAAGTATTTTATTCTTGTGTTCTATTTTCTTTACGGTGAACACACTTTGCTCAAATAGAAATAATTAGACATTTTATTTTTTTAATATTTAAAAATTTTATCTTAATGGTACATTTTAGGTGTACATAGTGATAACATTCATCATAGAGGATTTGTACCTGTACATGATATATATTGCTGCTTCTTTTTTTCCTGTTCCCCTCCCCTCCATTCACCACTCCTCCCTCCTTATTTGCAAAAGCTTTGTTTCCATTTTTTCCTTCTATTCCTTGTTTCTCTTGTCCCTTTGTTCCTTTCCCCTGCCTGATAAATCAGTCAATAACAAATGCTGGCGGGGCTGTGGAGAAAAAGGAACCCTTCTCCACTGTTGGTGGAATGCAGACTGGTCCAACCACTGTGGAAATCAGTGTGGAGAGTCCTCAGAAAACTGCAACTAGAGTTTCCATCTGACCCAGCTATTCCTCTGCTGGGTATCTTCCCAGAAGAATTAAAATCATCATACGGCAGCAATATATATATACACACCCATGTTTATAGTGGCACAGTTTGCATTAACTACATTTTGGAAACAGCCCAAATGCCCATCAGCTGCGGAACGGATAAAGAAACTGTGGGGTTTTTTATACAATGGAGTACTATTTTCCCATAAAGTCATTTTATTTTTTGAAACATTTATATTCCTTTACAGTATAGTGTCACTTCCTTCTCCGCATTCTGTTAATTATTTTGTTTGAATTCTACCTTCATCAGCAAAAATTTATAAATTTATAAATTATTTCTTTCCCTTGTATGACAAAGTCAGGTCCTACACTTCAGGTAGCAAGGGAAAGCAATGAACTATCCTTTTGGAATAAACACAGACAGGAACGAGTCATTTGAAAACAAATATCCTTGCCAATTGTGTAGGACAGAGTTACTGTGTGTAGAATGTTAATCGGGTTTCCAGCACTGTGACAAATATTTGAGATAGTAAACTTACAAAAAGAAATGGTTTATTTTGGCTCGTGATTTTGGAAATTTGGGTCCATGGTCACTTGGCCTGACCATGTTGCTTGGAGTCTGCGGCTTGCAAGAAATCGCAGGCTGAGGAGCAGACTGCATGGAAAACATGAATCTCACTCCTTCCTGGTAAAAAGTCTTGCAAAGACAAAGCTCCCTATTCTCTCTGCCTGGATTTCCACCCAACATTCAACATCTGGTGAGTATTCTCAGGTCCCTGTATGTGCCACTCACGGGTTCCAGAACTGAATAGATAAGACCCTGGTCTCCTAGACTACATGGAGAATGTGGAAGGGTGGAAAACAACCCAGGTGAATAAACAAAATTTATATCATTTTAGACTGTGGTTAGTGCCAAAGGAAAAAGTGTGGTTAAGCAAGATGACAGGAAATGCAAGGGAGGAGAGAAAGAGGTTAGTCTTTCTCTTCTCCTTATGATCGTTTTTAATCAGGCCTTTTCCTCTCATCACTCTGTATAAATGATTCCAGAATTCAGTGTACGTTTTTTGACCATGTTTGTATTTTTCTTCCTATTACTATATGATACATCTGTCATCATTCATTTCTTACAGTAGACTCTGACTATCTCATGACTCCACTTCAAATATTTTTTTTTTTTTTTTGTGGTCCTGGGGATCGAACTCAGGCCCTTGTGCTTGCAAGGCAAGCACTCTAATCACTGAGCTAAATCCCCAGCCCCTCAAATATTTTTAGTTCTACAAACGGTAAGTTATTTCTTTTCCTTAGAATGTTTCTTTGTAAAAGATGAGGGTCCCTGGATAGTTCCAGCGAGGAGTCCATTTAGTTTTCCTTGTTAAAACTTTCATTCAATACATGTTTGTTGGAAACATCTTATATCTTAGTCACAGCACAGGGCACTATAAAACTAAAGTTCAAGACCCCATAATGATTCTCTCAGAGACCTGATAGCAAATGGAAGAAAAATGGGCCAAGAACTACAGTAATCCTGCAGTATCTACAAAAAATTAGTTCCAAGACCCCCGTGCATATTCTGAAGTCCACAGATGCTCAGATCTGTCATACAAAGTGTTGTGACATTTGCACAGAACCTACACGCATCCTCCCATAGATGAATCACCTCTAGGTTACTTACAAGTATATTGGCGAATAAAATGTGAGTGCTAAGCAAACGCTTATTAAACTGTATTGTTTGGGGAATAATGACAAGACAAATGTCAGTACTTGTTCAGATATATGCACTATCAGTTTTAAAATATATTTGATCCACAGTTGGCTGCATCTGAGATAGGAAGAGCACACTGTAACTTAAAAAAATGGGATTTGGGTCATCTCTGATGTTTACAGACCATAAAATGATACGAAGATTTCCATTCTTTAATCTAGAAAAATACAGAGACATGTAACAGGAGGAGTTTGATGTGGTCACCCAATTTCTTCATGGGAAACTGGGCAGTATGCTGTAGTTTTTCCTTCCTTGAAAAGAAAGTCACTCAAGCATGCATTAGGACACTTCCAGCTTCAACTAGCACACATCCATTTCTGCTATCTGAAGTCCCAAGTGGGAATTTTTTAGAAGTGCTATCAGGTTTCTCAACAAATAACTAAAAGAGTTGGTGGGGGTCGGACCTGCGGAAACCAGGATAATTCCAGTGACCTCAACTGAAGCTGAGGCCCTTGCCCAAACGAAGCCACCAATGCAACTCGGCTTCCCAAATCCCAGACTCCTAGTTTGCTGACAGCTCTTGATGGTGGTCCAGTGGTCCAATCTGGATGAGCGGCACTCCGTGGGATTTATTAGCTGGAATGCATGCTATATTAGTTACACAATGTGCTTGTGGGCTATGGGATCCAAGCTTTCTCAGGTTCCTTTTCTAGAGAATAAGGAAGGAAGAGAGTCAAACCTAGAGGTCCTAGCAAGAGATGTTTACAGCCTACTTACTCCCTTGTCTTATACCATTTCTGTATCGGAAATTACATAGACAGGGCACAGTAAGAGATGGAGTGAAGAAAGGTAGAGAAGGTTGGAGATAAGATAAGAAGTTTGGAGTAAACAAAGGGTTACGCTGAAGAGAACTCTGTCTAACAATTCTTAGTCTTCATAGAGCAAGAGTAAATGCATTTAAATGTCAACAAGGGCAGGTCAGGTTAGAGATTAAAAAGGATGTCGTGACAGTAAAAGTTACTAAGTATGAAGCAAAAGATTCTTGGCCATAAAAGGTAGTAAAAGAAGATCCAATACTTTATTTAAAAGTCACAATTTCTTTTCTATAAAACTGATTGTTCTAAGAAGGTGTTTGGATGTGAAAAGAATCACCAGAAGAAGAAACAAACAATTTTTTGCAATCATATTTGAAAGCCTGGGAATTAGGTAATCTCACAGTGTCCAAAGAAGGATAAATAATTGATCAGATCAGTTTTAAATCAGCTATTTTTTTTTTTACCAGATAGAGTTGGAAGATAATGAACTTCACTAAAGTTTATCATTTTATTCCCTGGAGTCTGAACTACGGGATTGCCTCTGGATAAGAATGTTTTTTTACTGAAGTGCCGTGGGTTTCTAAACTCACTTATACAAATTCTAAGTCAGACACACCACAAACAAATGCTGGATATTATTCACAACACCCTGAATATTGGTTAGCCGGTTTCAAATTCTGATCGCAACATGCAGTGTCATTAGCCATCTCATCCAGATTAACTGGAAAGGAGTTTGTATTTCTTCCAGGAAGCTACAGGGATTAAAGCAACCAGAGAATTTGCAGTATGAGAAATTTTGGGTGGAAACCGAAGGAAGAGGACATGTGAATGAAGTAGTGCCATGAACCAGCTTTCTGTTAGTGATGGCAAAACATAAAAATGGTTCAGCTTAAGCATCCAAATGTTTGTTTATCAGCACCAACTTCACACACACACACACACACACACACACACACACACACACACACACAAAGAGCATTTTTTTTCTTTAGTAAGTGTCTCTTCGTTGATTCCCTCCTGTGTACAGGGGCTTGATGAGGTATGAGTTGAAGCAAAAAAGGGTTAATAACCTAATAGCCAGCCATGGTGAAGTACATCTGTGTTCCCAGCAGTCTGGGAGGCTGAGGCAAGAGAACGGAAGCTTCCAGCCCGGGCTGGATAATTCAGTGACTTAATGAGAACATCTCAAAAAATCAAAAGGGTTGGGGTGCAGTTCAGTGTGAAGGTGTGGGTTCAACCTCTAACATGTCAGAAAAGCATAAACGTTTTAAAAGTTGAAAAACAGCAGGTAACAAGTGTATGTAACAAGTGTTAGTAAAGATGTAAAGCACAAGGAACGCTTGTGCACTGCTGTTGGGAATGTAGTGTAGCTGTTATGGAAAGCAGTATGGGAGTTCCTCCAAGCAATTAAAAAGAGAACCACTAATCTGAAATTGCACCAGAAATCCCACTTCTGGGTATGCACCTAAAGGATATGAAATCAGCATACTGAAAAGGTATCTAAGCAGGCATGGTGGCACATACCTGTTATCCTAGCACTCTGGGAGGCTGAAACAAGAAGATTACTATTTCAAGCCCAGCCTGGGTGACTTAGCAACTCACCAAGACTCGTCTCAGAATAAAAAAATAAAGGACTGAGGATGTAGCTCAGTGAGAATGTCCTGGGTTCAGCTCTAGCACTGCTTTTCCATATTCCTTATGGCACTACTCACAATGGCAAAGCTATAAAAGAAATTTAAGTGTGCACTGATACATCAACAGATAAAGGAAATCTGATGCATGTATACAATGGAATGCTATTCTGCCCTAAAAGAAAATAAATCCTGTCGTTTGAGACAACGTAGATGAACCCAGGAGATACTATGTTAAGCAAAATAAACCAGGCACAGAGGAAAAAGATACTGCAAGATATCACTTAAATGCAGAATCTAATAAAAGTGTTAATGTAAAAAATGAGTAAACAAAAGCAAAACTCATAGAAGTAGATAGTAGAATGGTGGCCACGGGGGACAGGGATGAGGAAGTACTGGAGAGGTGTTGGTCAGAGATTTCAAAATTTCAGTTATATGGAGCAATAAGTAAAAAAGATTTTCTTTACATCCCTTTGGCAATAGTTAATAACAGTAGATTATATATTTGACGATTGCTAAAAGAGCAAGTTTTAACTGTACCTACCACAAAAGGGAGGAAGCATCACAATCTTGGACATCAAGTCATACTACAAAGCTACAGTGATTAAAATAGCATGCTGCTAGCACAAAAACAGACATGTGGATCAATGGGACAAAATAGAGGCTCCCAAAACAACCCTCGGCACAGCCAGCTATCTGGTCTTCGACAAAGAGACCAAAAACATACACTAGGAGAAAGATAACATTTAAAAAAAATGGTTCTGGGGAAACTGGCTATCTACATACACAAGGTTGAATCTAGACCCATGACTGTCACCATGTACTAAACTGAAATCAAAATGATCAAAGTACTAAATGTTAGAACAGCAGTATTTAATCTGCAGGAAGATAAAATTGGTAAAACTCTTAAGACAGGGAGAGGCAAGGACTTTCTGCATAGAGCCCCAGCTGCTTGGGAAATAACATCAAGAATCACAGATGGGATCATATCAAATTAAAAAGCTTCTGTATGCCAAAGGAAACAACCAACAGAGTGAAGAAACAGCTTACAGAATGAGAAAAAAATGACAGTTATTCCTTCGGTAGAAGACTAAAATCTAGACTATATAAAGAACGCAAAAATTTCGACCCCTCCCACATACGAGATTTAGTCATACAATGAGCAACTGAAATGAATAGACACTTCTCAGAGGAAGTACCAATGGCCAATAAATAGAAGGAAATCTGTTCAATATCTCTGGCTATATCAGTCGGTGCTCACTAGAGAAATAGATTTCATACAACATGTATAAATATAGAAGGATTTACAAGGTAGGCTTACAATGGCTACCCATGGAGACAGGTGTGGAAGAGGGCGAAGGCTGTCTGCAGGGTGGAGCTTACTGTAGTGTCCTGTGCAAATGTACAGGGAGCTGAAAGTTGTGCGCAGGAAAGCTGAAGAGTCTGTGCTGGAAGCCAGGAGATGACATCCAAGGTGAAGGTGTAGACTAGAACTCCTCCAAAGAAACAGAAGAGAACCGCCCTTCTTCATTTCCCTTTTTATTCTGTTCAGGGTGCAAGCTTATTGGTTGGTGTCACACAGGATGGGTCTTCAGTCTTCAGTAAATCCCTTCAGCCTCACCCAGAACTATGCTAAGCCCGTCAGTTGGGCATTTCTTAACTACAAACCTGGCCATGAGAGTAATGCAAATTCAAACAACACTGAGATTTTATCTTACACCAGAAAGAACGGCTATCATCAAGAAATCAAATAATAACTAACGCCGGCAAAGATGTGGTGTGAAAGCAGCTCTTTTACATTACTGGTGGGAATGTAAGCTAGTGTAATCATTATGGAAATTCTGCAAAAAAACAAAACTGGAAATTTCACTCAAACCACCTATTTCCTGTTTAGATATTTTCCTGAAAGAGTTAAAGTCATCATATTATGGTGATATATACATAGCCATGTTTATAGTAGCACAATTCATAGTAGCTAAATCTTGGAGTTGGCCTATGTGTTCATTAACAGATAAAGAAAATTTATATATAATAGATTACTACTATGTCCTAAAGAAACATAAACCTGAATCTTTTGTAGAAAAATAGATGCACCTCGAGACAATCCTGTCAAATGAAATGAATCAGGTACACAAGGCTTAAATATCACATGGTTTCTTTTATAGGAGAAACCAAAAATATAAATAAAGAGCAAAATAAAAGATATCTAATAGGAAATATAGAGAGAAATCTTTTGCAAAAGGGAAAGGGACAAAGACATGGAAGGAGAAAGGAAGGAGGAAAAGGGAATAAAAAAGAATTAAGCTCTGTTATGTCCATGTACCAGCTCCCCATGAGGAATGTAATCATGCACTACAAACATGTATGAAAAATAAAAATTGAAAAAAACCCAAATCACAAGAAAAAATTATTAATGGTTCTTCTGTGAGCGCCTTGCTTCAGGTACAAGTCCAGTTAAGATAACGAGGTGGGACTGTAAATGCCCCCGCATTTACAGAAACTGAGTCATAGATAGTCACTGACAAAGACTCTTTCAAATAGGTGGTAAATGTTTAGTTTTTGTTCAAGTCCATGCAAAATCTGTAGTAGCTCGGAATCTCCGGCAGAACAGATCTGTCTGAAGCTCTTTTAGGGCCGTGTGAATCAATGGTCTATTTATATGTGCATATGAATACATATGGGTTCTACCAAGAAACAAATTGAACTTTTCTCAGCCCTTTGGACAATTTTACTAAAAATCATTCACATTCTTTTACACTTCTCTTTTCCTTGGAGTAACTCTCTCAAAAAAAGATTATCCATGGTAATTGTCCAATATCTACAAAATAAATTTACTATCCTGTGGTATATTCCCAACCCCAGAGTTGAAAGTCTTTGAACCATGTTCAAATGCTCACTCTCCAGATTTCCATTCAATTGGTAAGGGAAAGTGTGGTCTGCATCCAATGCTCAGTTCTATGTGTAACAAATGAAAAGCCAACATTGTCGCAATACAAACCAGCCACAAAAAACCTGTATGGCCCTTAGATATGTGATTTGAAAGTCAAGAGAGAGGAATATTATTTCTTTTGCACGACTTTGCTGCCTATGAAAATGAGTTTGTGTAAGACATTTCCTTAAGGTCCACGACCTTTCCAACTCCTACAACTCAAAGTCAAACTATCCTTCAGTACAAACTTTCTTGGGAGTATTTCTTAAATATGTGATAAAGGGATTGCTATTTTAATATAACCAGAAGATCCCCCTGACGCTGAGTATATGCTTATAGGAAATAACCGTCTCAGGCTATGTCTGCAGGCTGTGTCAAAAGATAGATTTGTGGGCATATTTGAGAGATGGACCAAGCTATATATGTATAATAGACTTTTGTTCACAAGTGTGCTTTTTCTCATTCCTTAGATTATTGCAAGTGACCTGTTTGGGGGCACTTTAATAATGCAACTTTCCAAAGATCCAGAGGAGAATTTCAATTTTGGAAATGCAAATGAAGAATGTAGTAAAATTCAACAGTAGTGATGATCTGAAACTTGGCGGGTTCATCAATATTTATAAAGTTGGATTATAGTCATTTACAGATGATGCAATCATGACTTGCAGTTACCTTCTGTGACTTAATTTTAAAGTTTAAATGCATGTGCTAGTCATGATGTTTTGGTATTTAATTGTCTGTTACCTGGGTCTAAATGCCGGAGTTATAGTTGCATTGAAAAATGAATACTAAAATAATCGGCTTCATTTATTTCATCTTATATTCACACTTTAAGTGGTAAGTTAATTGAAAGTGTGTGCAGTTAACGTATTTCATCATTTAGATATGTGTGTTAAAATATAACTTTAGAAAGCATTTCGCTAAAGCAACGTAGAACGTGTAATTTGGAGATTTTCAAAATCTTGACATTTAAAACAAAGTGTTCACTGTGGCTGCTGAATGTGGCAGATTCTACCATTAGTGATTTTTTAAAAGTTTAGTATAATGATAAAACTGGACTGAGGAGCTCACCAAATGCTTTCTTATAAAACTCGCGTGAATGAAGAGTGTGTTTTCAATACAATGTGCATGGGCTAAAACAGACAATCTATTTGCTTCTGTAGGGCTAACGTTTAGCACACACAATGGGTAATCAATACCTATTTTTGTTAAGTAGATAAATGAGGCTTATGTGCAATCACTACACAGTGAAGTTGAAGATCAGAGGAAATTATCTGAACCAAGTTGTATTAGCCCTTCCCGTCAACAGAGTGACAATTTCCATAACCTTATCTACTTATTCCAAACACTGACTTGTCTGTTTTATTCCATCTTGTATGTTGAGCATTGAGAACACATCACTGAGTTCAGTCCTTACATGGTTGTTGGTGATATTTGAGATTTCCATGGAAATGCAAAGGGAAGAAGCCTGTCTTTCGATGGTGCAGTGTGAACGCTAGCTGGGAACTAGTATCATTTTGGACCTGGTTGGCTTCAACAACTGTGAGCCAAAGACCAGTCTTTAAAAATTCTCAGACACATCCATTTTTGTGTTGTTTGTATACGGTTCCTTCTACAACAGTTTGGCTAGTTTCCACAGCCTGAAAAACCCAAATAGATTTGCTATCCGGCCCTTTATAAAAAGTGTTTAATGATATCCAATCCCAAACTCTTGAATTCTGGAAGGTTAGATGATGTTAAAAGAGAGGGAAAAAGCTATATCAGGTGTCTCAGCCACTTTCATTTTGCTGGAGCACAACACCTAACAACTACAAGCTGAAGGAGGAGACATTTATTTGGGCTCAAAATTTCAGTCCATGGTTGACTGATTCCAAGACAAAAACAACATGGTGGATGGGCATAATAGAGCAAAGCTGCTCAATCCACGGTGTCCAGGAAGGAGAGAGAGTAGGAACCAGGGACAAGAACACACCCTTACAAGTCATTCTCCAACCAAGCTTCAACTCCTAACAGTCAGCTATAGCACCCCCATTATCCAATCATCTTCCAAAAGTCTGACCTCTGATTACATAAGCCTTGCAGGGAGCATTCTAGATTTAAACCATAATATAAGTTAAATGATCTAATTTTACTCTTTGGTAACTTATAACACAAATATTTGAAGATGCTGAATAATAAAGAATGTGAGTAAAAAAAACTTCAAAACACTAAGAGTTGAATAAGAAGTGAAAAAAATCCAAAGAAGAGGGGAAACGTTTCAGTCCATTTTGTTTTACTAATAATGCAATTCCACAGAAGGGATGAATTATAAGGAAAATAGGTCTGTTCTGGCTTACAGGCCAGGTCTAAGGTCAAAGGGATCATCCGGAGATGCAGCAGAATTCAAGATGGTGCTAGAGTTAGCCCAGATAGTTTTCATGGCAGACACACACCTTCAAGATGACCCATTCATCCATGAATCAGATGAGTAGACTAATTCCTTCACAAAGTCAACCCTGATGACGTTTTAATTGTCCCACTTGGTCCCACCATTTAATCTCTCATACCGGAGATTAAATTTCACCAAGAATTTTGAACAGGGAAAGCCATATGGAAAGCATGGAAGAAGAATACATGAACTTAAAAATAATTAAGGTGTCTACATTTACACACAAAGCTTGGCCCCAAGGTCCTGTCTAAAAATAATAAATAAAAGGAGAAATCTATCTATGTATCTATCTCCCTTATCTCCCTCCCTCTCTCTCTTTCTCTCTATCATCTATCTATCTATCCACCTATCATCTCTCAGACTCTTTTCACATGTTGATTTTTATCACCGGTTTTTAATTATTCATAAAGATTAGGAAAAAAGAAAAAACTCCTTGTCTAGTGAGAAGTCTGACAAATTAGATGTTTGCCTATTTAGACATTCGAAGTACTCCAAAGTTTGAGTCCACAGTTTAGGAATGGGGTCTGCTCATGATGCAGCAAATGACTCACTCAGGGCTCAAGCTTTTAGGACATAAACCCAGGATGTTTTCTGTCTCTGTTTCTTAGGAAAATGTTTGGGAGAGATTATTGATATATAGTATTTACACCTGATTCCTTAACTTCCTCTAGAAAACTTTGCCACAAGCAGTAGAATAAGTTTTCCATTTATTATCATCCAGTCCACTTCAGCTGTAATAACAAAATTCACATTCACAAGCAGCGCTCCGTATACGAGGAACGATTTGCTTTCTGACTCTGCTCCTGGCACCCATCCTACAGTGCACAACCATGTTCTCGTTCATCAGGACACTGAGGCTCTCAAAAACATTCCACTCTCACGATCTCATCACCTTCCAAAGCCTCCATCTTCTCAGGAATCACCTTCAGGTTGAAGGTTTCAACATACAATTCTTTTTGGAGGGGGCAAACATTCGGTCTATAAAACAGGGCTTCTGTTGTTTTCTGTGCAGAATACACAGTGCTTAAATGAAGTTGTCATTTGTTTGACCATTGCACTAGAATTACATCTTAGCATATTTATTCAAAACTTCTCCCTTTTTAGAAATTGTGAGTCTACCAAATATTATTAATCAGTGACAATGAGGGTATTAAGTAGTTACATATGTTGCATATTAATCCTATTACTAATAGCCAATCAATTTCGGTATGGTGAACTATAATGCAGAAACCATATGTTTCTTAGTTTAGTAACAAATTATTGATGCTATATCTTGATATATTAACATATTATGAAATGCACCATATTTTATAAAGACGTATTCTCAACTTGCTTTCCTATATTTTCAGAATATCTTCTAATGGGCTGTTATATTTTTTAGTCTTCATAAGGACTGGAAAGAACTCACAATGTTGCACATCAAAGTCATTATTCATAAGATGCTACAAATTTTCTATTTTTTATGAAAAAAGTAAGTCTTCGTAATGTGAATTTATTGAAATTTGGGGGGGGTGGTGCTGGGCATCGACCTCATGGCTTTGTGCTTGGTAGGCAAGTGCTCTACCACTGAGCTAAGTCTCCAACCCAACTGAATTTATTGAATTTTAATTCAACACGACTTCATGACACAGACTGTTAGTGAAGTAAGGTCTTTGCTTAATAAACTACTTGTATCTACATTTCATAGCAAGTGCAAAGCAAGAAAGCTTTCTATTCTAGTCTGCAATGAAGGCTATAATCTATGCCATAAAGAAATAAATTCATGCATAAATAAAAAGGATAAATATCGCAGTGAAAAAATATCACTTTGCAGACAAAATGATAGGAAGACTCAGAATAATCTACAGTCCAATCATTGAACAAATATGAGAACTAACCAAGTTGGTCTACCACAACATAAATATGAAATTTATATTCTATTTAAGCTCATGAGAATCAGACAAAAAATTTAATTACTATTTTTTAATAAAATAAGTGATATATTTTCACTATAGTTTAATGTTTATCCTGCTAAATTTATGAGTTGGAACACCAATCCCCAGTTCTTTGTGAATTGTCCTTGTAGGTGGGAATTCTGGGCAATGGCTGGGGTCATGAGGGCTTTGCCCTGGATGAGCACACTAATCCATTCACGGATTCATGGGCTGAGGAATTAATGGTTTACCAATGATAGCACACTCTTGCACACTCTTCCTTTTGTATATTTTCAGAATATCTTCTAATGGTCTGTTATATTTTGCTATGTCTTGCCATGTGATACCCTGTGTTGCCACCCTGCAGAAAGTCCCTACTAACTGGAAATCCCTCCACAGTTGTGGCAACTCAACCTTGGACTTCCAAGCAATGAGAAATAAGTATCCTTTCCTCTTCAACTGCCCAGTGTCAGATTTGCTGTTATAGCAACAGAAAATAAGACACTACTAATAAAGGCAATTAAAAAACATGCAAGAAATGTATGGAGGAACACATTAAGGAAACATTAAATACACTCTACGGTCAATTAATTACAAGTGTTGGTTCACAGATGGGCAAATTCATCATTGCACAAGAAACAGCAAATTGATCCAGCAGCACACTGATACGTGTAGAGAAGATTGATATATTACAGCAGCAGCCTTGCAGATCTGCACTAAAGAATTGCCTCATCAGTTAATGAGCCGCAGCAATTGGTAATCAGTGGAAAAATAAAGAAATCTTATTTAGCTTTCATGTCTTTGAAAATTCCTTATTGATAAAGATGTGAAAGTGAAAGACAAAAAGATAAGAAACTTTATAAGGGAATATAATATAATCTTTCCCTGGGTAGGAAGAATACTTTTAAAGACACAAAAGCATGAACCATAAATAAGAAGATTCATAAATTTAAGCACATTAAAATTAATAGCTGTTTGTAGAAGGCATCACAAAATGAGAGTGAGAACAGCAACTGAACGATAATATTTGTAACAGTAATGATTATAATAGGCGAATACCTAAGACATTTAAAAAGTTTCTTTATATCAAATCGAGAAAGGTAAACAAGGGAGTGTAAAAAGAGGCAAAAGATAACATTTTTCTGAAAGCAAAAAACAGGACCAATTCATTAATATGTGAAAAGGTGTTTAGAGTAATCAGAAAGTGCATGTGGAGACTACAAATAGACCTCAGTCTTATGCCCTTGTATTTGTCACCATTCCATTGCTGGGACCAAATGCCTGACACCTGAAACCTGAAGGGAGGAGAAGTTTAATTTGGCTCACGGTTTTGGAGGTATCAGTCCAGAGTCAGCTGGCTCCAAGGCAGAAACATCATGGCAGAAGGGTACAGTGGGGGAAAGCTGTGCACATCATGGCTGCCAGGACAGATCCACTGATGAATCCATAAGTGAATGGATATTAGAAGGCAGTGTCCAACTGGAGGAAGTAGGTCCTTGGGGGCATCCTTCTGAAGGCTTACTTTGTCCTTGTCCTCTTCCTCTCCTGCTCTCCCCTATGGACTTATCAATGGATCAGTCCATTAACTGGTGCTCTCATAATCCAATCACCTCTCTAGAACCCACCTCTGGACATTGCTGCTTTGGGGATCGAGCCTTCAATAACCAAGTCTTCGGGGGAAATCTTCATAGTTAAACCATAACACCACTGGATGAGCAAAATTAAGCAGACTGAAAATCCTGAATGATGGAGAAGATGTGTTTTTTTTAACTGCAATCTTCACATAGAATTTGGTCAGTTTGGGTACAAAATGGCACAACAGCTTTGAATAACAGTTCATCTCCGACTTGTAAATTGCACAGTCCCAGGCCCATGGCTCAAAAATTGGACTCCTAGCAGAAGCATATCTTCATAAAAGCTACCAAATGTATAGCAGGGAGACATGAAAAACAAAGTTTCAATCACATTGTTCATAGTTGCAAAAACATGGATGAACCAAAATGACTATCAATTAAGAACAGGATAAATAAAATGTTGAAGATGTACATGGTGGCATATTTTATAGCCACAAAAGTGAACTATCGCTACAAAGGAAAAAATGGATGATTCTGAGAGGGTCAAGTGCAGAAAGAAAATCATAAACATCACACATAGTAGGGTATTTTCCCAAAGGTCAAAGCAAAGAAACTAATAGATTGTTCAGTTTTGCTGATTATCTGATAAAATCAAGAATTTTTGCTGAAAATCAGGCAAGTAATATGCACAGAATTTAGTGAGAATGATGATAGCCAGAAACAGGTGGGAGAGTGATGATCCAGCTGAGAATAGTGGTTGTGCTGTCATTGACAAATTGAGCAGTATCATAAAAATAAATCAATACACAGTTTCACCCAATTTGAAACTTTTTGCACAGAGAGAGAGAGAGAGGAGACTTGACATTACGTAGTCGTTGGTTATCTGCCGTTTTCCCAGAGCTGACATTGGGGTGTCTAGATCTGCCCATTTTAGAGCGAGTTCAGAGATCCTACAATATCTTCCCTCTTCTCTCCTGACTCAGAGCTTCTGATGAAAGTTTCCAAGAAGTATTAGCTTGACTTCCCTGGAGGAACAAATGTAGTCAAAGCCACGTATGTAGAAACTTTTGCCCAGGAACTGGGTGTCTCTCTTCCAGGGCACTTGCTGTCTCTGGTGCCCTTTAAATCAACAGAGAGTAGGGCAGACACTTGAATAATGCATTAGAAAAGACAGAGAGACCAGCTGGAATGGGTACGGTCAAAGAGACAGTGAAGTGCACAATAGTTTTAAAATAAATTTGCATATTTCCAGGGACATAATGATAAAGGTTCAATGTAACCACCACCATTTTTTACTCACCTCGTTTTTGCGTTTCATTCTTTGCCTCCTCAGCCTCATCCACCTTCTCTACTTCCTCCTCTTCATTTTTCTCCATCCTGTTCTTCCTTTTTTAATCCTTCTTCTCTTCATCTTCTCTCTCTGTTCTCTCCCTTATCCCACTCTCTTTCCTCCTCTCTCTCCACCTCCTCCCCCCTCTTTTATCTGCAGCCTCCTTCTCTTCTTTGTCTTGGTTTTCTGTCTCCTCCTGTCCCACACTTCCTGCTTTTCCTCCTTCTCCTCCCTCCTTCTTTCTCCTTCTTATTTTCAGATTTGTGCCTGGGGCCTCAAAGACAAAAATGTTGATAAACTTAGAAAAATAAAAAAAAGACTTATGACCACACAAGATTGATCACTAAAAAACACACAGACATTTATCTCCAGAAAAGAACTGACTTAACCAGCAAAGGGATTTAAGGCCCTTGTGGTCTGGAAAAAAGCAAGCTGTGGAGAAACACAATGATCTTTGAGATGTTATGTTCTATCTTTGCTGAAAACAATGGGTGGTGGTTGAGGGAAGGAAAAAATATTCCTTCTGATACATTTCACTGTTAATATCCCGAACTGAATCTTGCCGAAGCTGGTAGAATTGCCTTCCTTGACAATATTTAAGAATAAGTTTAAAATTACCCCATCTCCTGGAAAGAGTTCTAAAAACAGAACTCAGAAAAGTAAAGATGAAGTAGGCAATGTGCAAATGCGCCCAACTGCCTTTTTTATGTAAATGCACTGAAGTCCTCAAATTAATAGCACACATTCACATAACAAGTATTTTTAATAGATACATTGTGCTGTTTTATTATTTTTGCTTTTAATTGACACATGACTATACATATTTATGGGGTACAGTGTGATAATTTGATACAAGTATACAACATGTAATGATTAAGTCAAAGTCATTAGCATTTCCATATTCTTACATATTTAACTTAACCATTTCTTTGTGCTGGGAAACTTCAAACTATTCTCCTGTGATTCTTTACAAAACATACAATAAATTGTTGTGAGTTGTAGTGCTATATTGTGCTGTGGAGTGCTGGAAATTATTTCTCCAATCTAATTCTATTTTGGCACCTGGTATCCAACCTCCTTCTATTCTTTTTCTCCTCTACTTCCCCTGTCTCCGTAGGTCATTTTTCCTACTCTTTTCTTCTGTGACGTTGAACATTTTAACTTCCAAGCGTGAACAAGATCATGGAGTGCTTCTTTGTACCTGGCTTCTTTCCCAGGATGCCATTCTGTCCCGGACATCCACATAGAGGCAAGTGACAGAATGTCATCTTTTTGTCATAACTGAGGGGCAGTCCACTGTGTGTGTGTGTGTGTGTGTGTGTGTGTGTGTGTGTGCACCATTCATCCCATCCACCCTTTCATCCACAGGCACCTTATTTGATTCTACATCCCAGCTATTGTGCATTTTGCACCAATGAACATGCAAATGCAGGTCTTGGAATCTCCACTTTGGGCTGCCCATTATGAATCGTGCTAGGCATGATGGAAGCTGGAAAGAGAAGTAACTATATATTTCTTGGACCTTACAGACCAAGTGGAAGTGAGACTTACGTATGTCAGAAGGTGTAATTTCAGGCAGAAAGCATCTAGAGTAGAAGCGGAGATACTGATAATTTGCTACAGAAACTCAAGTGAAGGATGACTATTTATAAAAGATGACTTGGACCATGATCTCCTGAGATAGAGGAGAAAGGAACCACCCATTTCTTTTTTGTTGTTGTTTTTTTTCCAAGAATATGTATTGGTACATTGTATACCTAATGATCACATTCATCATGCTTATTTTGTACCTGTACCTAATGTATCTTGGTTTTCCCCTGTCTTCTCCACACCTCCCTTCTGCTCACCCCTTCCGTATTTACAGCAGGTTTATTTATATTTTTCCATTTTTCCCTTTCTCCTTTCTTTCCTTTTTCTCTTCCTTCTTTCCCCCTTTCTCCCTTTCTAGTTCTATCTTTTCAATATTATCTTCCTTTTATATAATACCTATTACACCTCTTTGTCCTTATTTACACTTATGGTTTCTCGTATCAGAGAAACAATTCAGTGTGTACTCATGAGTGATTTATTTCACTTAAGAGTATGTTCTCAAGGTACATCCATTTACCTACAAATGTCTGCAGTTTATCCTTTTTTTTTTTTTTTGGTGGTGGGGATTGAACTCAGAGCCTTGTGCTTGCTAAGCAAGCGCTGTAACCACTGAGCTAAATCCCCAGCCCCTGCAGTTTATCCTTTTTTATGGCAGAGTAGTACTCCATTGTGTACAAAAACCACATCTTCTTTAGCCATTCATTAGTTGTTGGGCATTTAGGTTATTTCCAGGACTTAGCTATTACAAATTACGTTGCTATAAACATGGTTGTGCATATATCCTTGTGGTGTGATGATTTTAATTCTTCTGGGAAGATCCCCAGTACAGGAATAACTGGATCAAATGGAACCTCCAGTTGTAGTTTTTTGAGGAATCTCCATATTGATTTCCACAGTGACTGGACCAATCTACATTCCCTTTTTCCCCAGAGCCCTGCCAGCATTTGTTGTTGGTCAATTTTTTGATAATTGCTGTTCTTTCTGGAGTGAGATGGAATCTTAACGTTGTTTTGATTTGCATCCGTCAAATAACTAGTGATGTTGAACACTTTTTCATGTATTTATTTGCTGTTTTTATTTCTTCATCTGAGAAATGTTTACTCATTTCAGATGCCCATTTTTGGATGGGGTCTTTAAATTAGGGTCGTTTGATTGTTTTGAGTTCTTTATATATTCTACATGTTAGATCTTTGTCTGAGCGACAGCTGGCAAAAATTTTTTCCCAGTCTGTGGGTTTTTGCCCAGCTGTATTGGTGATTTCTTTTCCTGTGGAAAAGCCTTTTAATAGGATGTGGTGAACCACCCATTTCAAGACAGCCCAAAGCACAACAGTTAAATAACTAACAACTCCAGGCAATAACACAAGCAATGTATAGAATGTAAATAATCTATCCCGGAAGAGAGAATGGGTATTGTGAAATATATCCCATCACATTTGAGCTACTTTCTGCAGGAAACATTTATTAATTTTTAAATTATCTGGAGAATACACAACTTCTAATTTTGTTTATCTTTTTAATAAACCTCTTATTTTAGAATGTTTTAGATTTATAGAAATATTGCAAAGACAATTTAGAGATTTCTCACATAATCTGGACTCCTCTTTCCCTTTTATTCACATATTAGTGATATATTTGTCACTATTAGCGAACCAATGTAAATCCATTATTATTAACTATAGCTCATAGCTGATGTAGAATTTCTTATTTTCACCTCCTGGTCCATCCCTACACTATTTTAGATAGTTTTTTGGGGGTCATGCTTTCTGGGCTGTGACAATTTCCCCCTTTTTTCTAATTGTTCAGATCTTGACAATTTTAAGAACTATGAGACAGGTAACAGGTAGAATTTCTGTTCATTGGGTTGTCTAAACTTTTTTCACGATTAGGCGAGGGTTATAGGTTTGGGGGAAGAGATCAAAGACCAAACACCATTTTATTCCATTATATTAAAGATATGATATGGCTTGTCACTGTTAAAGCTGACCTTGATCGTGTGACTGAAGTGTTTGCCAGTTTTCTCCACCCTAAAATTCCCTTCCCATCCTTTCTATCCTATGCACATCAGAAAGAAGTCACCACACATAGAACATTCTTAAGGAGCATCTACATAAATTATTAGAAGTCTTATGCACAAGAGATTTGCACTTCTCCCTTATTTATTTACTTATTCAGTAACTTACTTCTGTATAGACTCACAACATATAGCATTTAATACTCAACACTCTACACGAAACTCTTTGTCTTTTCACAACAAAAATATCCATCTCACGCCTTTTGGAGTCAATTTTTCAAAAAAAATCCCCAAATATCGCATAGCTATATTGTTTGCTGTGGTATTTATGAAGTTGATGCGTTACCTTGAGTTTTAATAACTTAGTATGTGCATATGATTGAAAGAATTTCAATCTACCCATGGAGGCACGTTCTATTAAGAGCAAGTGCCTTACCCACTCTTCCAAAATTTCCAAGTTTCAGTTTTGCCAACCTACTGAAAATTCTCTCTGGGTGCCCCTAAGCAATTTTGTAAATTGAGTTTGTGAACTTGACCCTGGGTTCCTCCAAAGTATTGGGTTTTGATGAATGAACAATATTATTAAGGCATTTGCATTACTCCCACGTTCGTCTGAAATTATTAAAAACGTAAAATTGCACATGGACTTGATGCCTCCTCTTCTAGATGGGATGTGGATAAAACTGACTATTTCCCCTGCCCGTGTCTGGGAATATAAAGGGCTTTTTTTTTACAACTGTGATTCAGATATGTGGACAGATTCCCTTAAGTAATTAAATCATCAGGGAAGTAAAAAAAAAAAATTCTTCCATCACCACATGTCAGAGCTAAAACTGAGGAGAAGCCTACTTCTGTGGAAGATTATTTTTTGTATCCAAGGTACGCATTTTATAGGGCACCTTGAGAAAGAAATCAGTGTGCACACGCCACCGGCAAGCAGAGATAAATGGCTGAATTTTTAAAGTTCTGTAATCCTAATGTTTGAAACCAGCCAGATCTCTCCTAAGACCAATAACAGCAAGACATTTCATCTTCGTAAAACTCTCCAGCAAAAATATGTTTTTAATAATGCAACTCTAAGGGTGCTCTCTGATAGTTAGAGCTGCACTCCTTTCATTACCAAGACTGTGTGGGAGACTCCCTGCCTGGAGCTGGCTTGCGGACAGATGGATCGCCCGGGACACAGAGCTCATGGTTCTCTGTCTTCTCAGCTCAGGGAGCGGTCCTCCTGCATGCATCCTGAGGGTCATCTTCTTCCCCAGCGACCACAGTGTGTGGCTATCCTCTTTGATGTCTCCCTAAAAATGACCTCAATGTCCCTATGTGGCTGTAGACTTGATTGAACGAGCGATTTGGGGATTCACACTTTGCACACGGTGTCAGACAGTGAGCTGCAAAATGTGTGTCCCATTTTGGAGTCCTCCACTTGAAAACGTCCTCGTTTTATACTTGCACAACTAGTGAACATTCGCTTTCTTTATCGACTCAAAAGTACTGCCCAGTTCATCATTTTTACGTAGCTAACAGCGGGGCATCATTGCAAATGCTCAGCGTATTAATTTGGAGGATGACAGGTTCTTCCGTGCAGTGTGTAAAACAGGTTGATTGCCTGGGTAAATGTTCAGTTTTTTTCATCTTACCACTGTCCCCCACTGTCCCAAAATAACTTCCATGCGCATGGGCAAACGACCATGCTCTCAGGGTAGGAAGGGAAGCCGGGAGTCTTAGATTCATGTGGGCGTCGGGAATCCACATTTTTCTAGGCTATAAAGGGACCTGTGTCCTCTGCTTCTTGAACTGGTTGAACCTCTTCAATCTCTCTTACTCAGACTCTGGGCTGGGAGCGCATCCTGGAGCCTGCGCTCTCTGCCGCGCAGCTCTGGTCTTTGAGCTTGCACGTGGTTAATTTCCTTGCCTTGCTCCAGCTTCTGTGGTTCCCCCAGGATTTCTCCGCAGCTGGGTATACATTCTGTGCCACATCTGCTGCCGGTCATAGCCATGTTCAGGTGAGCCACAGTTCCCCCCCACAAAGTACCAAGCCACATATTTCAGCCAATATCATCTCATTTCTCCCAAGCTATGAGACATCAAGAGTCTTTTCAAGAGTTAGCCGTCTTTGGGAATCTTGTGGCCACCTCTCCAGAGACGAAGGATGGAGGCACTAATTTCCCCATGCATTTTTATACCATCTCGATGCTCATAGCCTCATCCCGAAGCACAGAGAGGGAATCAGGGTGCTGTTTTCCAATTGACTTGGACGTAGAGGAGCTGAGCTACCTGGTTCATTCCTCTCCAACACCGATTTCAGCGGTGGTACATCCTCCTTCGAGGTGGTACCAAGAGACCAGAGAAACAATGCGGTATTTAAACATGTGTGTCCGATTGATTTCACTTAAGAGTATGGTCTCGGGAGAAAATAGAAATGTAAATAAAGACTAAAACGTATTATATTGGGAAAGGGAAGAAAGTGTTCAAATGGGAAGGGGAACGGGGGGGAGGGGCAAGGAACAGAGGGACAAGAGAAATAAATGGAAGGAAAAAATGGAAGCGAAGATTTTGTAAATAAGGAGGGAGAAAGGAGTTAAAAGAGGGGAGGAGAATGGGAGAAAAAGAAGCAACAAGTTATATCATGTACAGGTACAAATCCTCTATGATGAATGCTATCACTATGTACATCTAAAATGTACCATTAAAATAAAATTAAAAAAACAAGAAACCATCCCACCCTTCAGAGAACAGGAGAAAATTGACAACACAATAGTCTATTCATTATTCGCATTTGATTTAGCATGTGTGGAAAGAAGAATCACTTCTTCACTCCTTGAAACAACACCCCTAGAGTTCCTAAGCGATTTTATCTTGCTCTTTTTCTTCCTTTGTATTTAATACCTGAACTATGTCATAGCAATTTCCACCCACAGGGGCAGTTAAACGAAAGACCATGTTGTCCCTCACACCTGCAGAAGAAATCCTTTTGGTGACATTCCTCAAATAGGCTCGCATCACAGGTTCATCTAGGCCGAAGTATCTGATAAAGGACCACGCTTGAGAGTGGATTATTTTCTCTGTTCCCAGGGCCCTGCAGACTCTTCTATTCTGATTAGCCGCAGTATCACAGTTCAGGGGCAGCTGGGCATGGATGTTTAGTCTAGAAGCACGGATGGATTGTTAACCGAATTAGGGACCACTTTCTGAGTCAGCCCAATATTACAGTCTGATAAAAAGACAAATGAAGCACAGAGCTGCCTGACAGGCAGGGAGGAAGCATTTACAAGCCCACAGAGCACTCAGAAGTCTGTGGAGGTCTGCGGCTTCTGGCCCCATGAATTGTCCACTTGATGGCGTCTAAACAGTTTGAAGTCTCCAATCTGCCACAAGCTCGGCATCTTTGTGATTATTGATAATTCTTCTGAGCTTCCCCCTGGTGTGGGACCAGAGACGGGAGGCCAAGGCTGGTGATCTCATTCTTATTATCACTGTTTCTCTGGATTTGCCAGAGGATATCGGAGGGCAAGGTCCTAAAGGAGTTGTGTTCTTGCAGAATCACAGAGGGAAACTAAAGGTGCAGAGAAAACAATAGCTGCCCACACACAAAGACTGCAGATGCGGAAGGAGGATGGATAAGAACCTAGAGACGGGAGCAGACCACCTTTGGCTGGTAACAGAGGTCAAAGGCTGCTCCACGGAGAAGAAGATGTCCAGTTGGAGGGAGGAGATGCTAGCTTCACGGAGCTCCCAGAGCATAATGAGGAGGACAAGGAGGACAGTGTGAAGCCCTCCAGGGGCAGCAAAAAGGGGGGCTTGGCTATTTTTCCAGCTGTGTGATGGGGAGAACTGGTCCATTCCGGGAAATGGAGAACTGTTCTTCTTAAACCTCAGCACAACCTTTAGTGCCAGAGACAAATTCTCATCACAAAACACAGTTCTAAGCAAGAGGAAATTTCTCAGTAAGGACAACTGCTTCCACCTCTTAAAATTATAGGAAAGAGACTGTGGATTTCTTTTTCATTCAGTGTTAGCTGCCATTTGCCCACGAGTTCATGGTATCAGACTTTGTTAGGAACCAATTCTGGGCCTAGTCAAGCAGTAGGTGTGTGGAGGTAAATTCATTTCATATATTTTTTTAAAAGAACTTTGGGGTTTTCCTGCTCTCCCGCTTGCTAGCTGAGTACATGGGATAATTTGGATCTTAAATGTCTGTAAAGTATCGTGTGTTGAAGGCTCAACCCCCAACATGAAGCTTACTAGGAGGTGGAGAAGACATTAAGAGGTAGGCCCTAGAGGGTTAGAGGCTAGAGAAGCTTGGTCATTGGGAACATGTCCTTGGGGGGGATTGGTGGACTCTGCTTCTCTGTTCCCTTCTACCTTTACCTCCCTGCCATGGGATGTATTTTTTTCTGCCATATACTTGTATCATAACGCGCTGCCTTGCCAAAACAATGGAGTCTCTGAAAGTGTGGCTCACAACAAACCTTTTCTTCTTATGACTTGATTATCTCAGGTATTTGCGACAGTTACAGAATGCTAACTAACACAGTGTAGCTTATAAATTATTTGAGGTCTCAGAATTTCTGTTGCATGGTCCTATAAAGTGGTCGAGTGTTTTGTCAAAGTCCAGAGGCATCCTATGTTAAAAACACTGGATGCATATATTTGACAAATACTAGTCCATTTTCTTTTGTCAAATTTTCAGCAAATCCGAATTTCTCTTAAGTTCTGTTAGTCATTAAAAGCAACCTTCTGTTTCTCATCATTGTGCTGAAGGTCTCTTGTATTTAATTGTTGGAAAAATATTTTCCATATTTCCTCCTTGGATTGGCAACTTATGCCATAAGTTCCAATCATAAAGATTTGTCCGCCTGTCTATTTCAAGTCTAACCAATAGTACTACGATTTACATCTTGGATTCCCAGATTTATATAAATTTTAGGTCTTCTGAACGTATAGTCTGACACCACCCTCTTACAGCACATCTGTCTTTCTTTGGAGCAACATATCCTCTGTCATTATGATATTCCAAGTTTGAGTCACAAGGCACAGATGGGGATACATGTGTGAATGTCTTTTTCTTCACATGTTTATTATTTGTGTGTTTTGGCCTAGTACCCCTACTTAAGGCTACAATTTTGCTTTTGTCTCTACTTCTATTCCTTTTATTCATTTGTATTGTTTGTTTATTTACAGAGCTAGTCTGGCCTCTGCTGCCCTCAGCACACCGTGAACTTTCTGGCTTGCCAGAGAGACACCAACTCATCCTTCATTTTTATCCTACACACCCTCCGCCTGCTTGTGAGAAAGGAATGAGGCTGCGGGTGTAATGAGCTCCCGGTGAGATGCCTGATTTCTCAGCTAAAGTCATGTGCACAAACTTATAATAGCATCCTAATTTTCACCTCCATCCAGAAAGGGATGCAGGTGTGAAAGTGTGTGTGTGTGCATATGTTTATGATTTAAACTACAGGCTATTTCCACCTTTGCTTTCAGTATTTTCACTGTCTCTGGAACTCATCTCACTCTTGGGATAAAACTTACAGAGAATATTCTGGATATTAGCTTAGCTCTTCTGCTTCCATTATTCTGCATTTTAATAATAAAAAAAAAAACAAGATGATCTTTAATGGCTCACTTGGGAAGGGTGTCATGGAACAGTTCCTTTGAATTGTTTTCTTCTCCAGGATGGAATACTAAAGGGCTACGAGTTAGCTGACAATGCGGTCCTAATGAAGAATGTACCTCCGAAAGAGTAATGGTCCCCTTCAGCTACACAAATGTCAAGATTGCACAGGGGGGTTTCATTTGGTTAGAAAATTCTAATGGTGCGGGCCTTGTTCCCATCGCAGATCCCAATTTAGATAAGAGTCAGTGCATTTGATAGAGAGACAGAGTTTGTTGATTTCCTGACAGTATTATTTCTTCTCTTTCTGACCTACAACTTAATCTTTAGCTCACGTGTATGAACTAAACAGGAGAATTTCAGTGGCATGATTTGCATCTCGATAGCTATGATATTTGGTGCCGGTGTAATTGTTTTTTAATGTGTTTGGGGTTTTTCAGCCAGAATAACAACTGTGACTTTGTTCCTCACTGTGCAGACCTCTGGTCGGGAGCACTGGTTCCCAGCTGGAAGGTGGTTGGGAATGCAGACTCTCAGTGCAGACTCTAGACCTATCAAACGAGAATCTGAATTTTAACAAGATGCCCAAATGTTCTGCATGTATCTCTAAGTCCTACAAGTGCTGCACACGACAGCAAAGTTGGACATTTTGTTTTTTCAGAGTTAGGCCTCCTCAAATTTGATAACATGTTTAAAATCACTTTAGGGGACATAACAAGAGAGTTTGATATTGTTGGTCTAGAGAACCACTGGGACTGTCGAAGATTCCCTTTCCCCAGGTCAATGTGCATCCAAGATTAAAAACCACTATTTTAATTAATATTCAGAAGAATCAAATCATCTTTCTGGACAAAAGACTAAATGTACTAAATATCAAAATGTTTATATATGTGTATATATGCATATACACACATATAATTTTTTCACAGGCAAATACCTATGCTTTGAATGTGTCTCATATTAATCAGCTTTCCACCATTATAATAAATTGCCTGATATACAGAAAATTGTTTATTCTGGTTCAGAGTTACAGAGGTTCGAGTCTGTAATCATGTAATGCTGTAGCTTTTGGGCTTCTGTTGATGCAGCAGCCATCACAGGAAAATGCAACAGAGCAAAACAGAGGAAAGAGTGGAAAAGAATGGGACCAGAGTCCCACAATCCCCTTCAAATTCATGAACCAGCGACTCAAGGCCACTCAACAGATTCTGTCTCCCTAAGGCAACCCTCCCTTAAAAGAAAGTGCCACCATGTTTAACACATGGATAATTGGGGCACATTTGAGATCCAAAGTATAGCATATCCCCTGTCCAAAAAGAAAAAAAAATCGAGTTGTTGCCAGTGTGATAGAATAAGAAGGGAGAGCTTTAAAAAGTGGTTGGGGGTCCAGGTGTAGCTCAGTGGGGGAGTCAGTGCTTTGTGTGTGAGAGCCCGTGGGTTCTACCCACAACACCAGGAAGGAAAAATCAAAGAGATGATTGGGCCTTGAGGGCTCCACCCTTGTGAATGTCATTAAGGGCCTTGTAGAACAAGCTTCACACAAACTGTTCTTCTACCTTCTGCAGTGTAAAGACACAGCACTCCTTCCCTTGGGGATACAGCCCTCGCCATGCAACCAAACTTGCCGGTGCTCTGACCTTGGACTTCTCATCCTCCAGAATAGTGAGAACACCAATATCAGTCCTTTATAAATAATCCAGTGTCGGATATTTTGTTATAGCCACACAAAATGGATCAAGAAATATTTTTAAAAAGTTACCGATGATTACTGGTAAAATTTTAGCTAGTGTAAAACTACCTAAATGGAGTGGACTTGAAAATTTTTGGAAATCTACCATCTGCCCTGTTCTGTCCAGACACCATTCTGAATTTAAAATCTAAGACAGTTTTCACACAAGTGCTATGGCATCATCTTATACCTAAGGATGCTGACAACTATGCACATCAAGAACTGTGATGAGCCTGAGATTTTATCTTTTTGGCAAGCTAAGTTAGCCTGTTCGTAGCTTTGTGGATGGTGGCAGAAGGCAGGAGACTTCTGGGTTAGAGACAAAGGATGTGTTGTTGTTCACGGCACACTAAGTTGCTGCAGTATTACCACACTTCCATCAGCTCAGCTTGTCCCCAAATCCCATAGAAGTGGAGCAGCTATGAAAAAATGGGCAAGTAAACATACAGTGGGTTGTGTGAACAAAGAGGAATCCTGAGCTTGGAGAGTTCCAGTGTCTCACTGTTTTTCAGTGTTTTTTTTTTTTGTTTTGTTTTGTTTTTTTGTTTTGTTTTTTTTAAATAGCAGATAATAGGTATCCTTCCTTTTGCACTGGAGGAAAATATCATTCTTTATGTTCCCCAGAGTGTTCGCTGTACAAACACTGTTGGAGAGGTAATCTAGAACAAAGCAGTAGCTAATATTTCGCATCAAAGGGACACCAGTATGAGATGGACTCAGTGGAAACTGTTACCCAAAAACCAGCACACAAAGTTTTCACTAAGGAGTATGATGGCATTTCTGCTGGGTGTTGCTGCCTAAAATTGTAGTTATCTGACTGCTGTTTCCCTGCTGACTTCAATTATGAGCTCAGGATGTATTGAAATAGCAGGGAGAGTTAACACTTTTATCTAATTAAATCACTTTTTTATAGAAGCTTTGTTTAAAACCACATCATTATAGGAAAAAGTATATTAAGAACAATCCAAATAGATTGAGACTGAGGTGGTGCAGTTACTGCTAAAGCGTTGGTTACAAAATTCTACTGGACCAGAGACCAAAATGTGTGGCCCGACACTAGCGTAAAGCATATAATTTGTCAGTAACCCATTTCTGAGAGAAAATGTATAGGAAAAGCTGCAAACAAGGGGGTAGCAGCCAAGAAAGGAGAAAAATGTAGACAAGTAAACCCAACACCTCAGAAAGAGGAATTTCTCTGTCATTATCTGTCATCTGCTGCTCTCAGCTTTGCCTCAGTGTCTGTTTCTTGTGATCTTCTGACAAGAAGCAACAGACTCTCACTGAATCTTTTTCAGTAACACAAACTTTATAGACAGAATCTGATTGGCTCTCGAACGAGCAAAGGATGCTTCACCCCGCCAGCCCTCCATCTACCAGATTAGATATTTTCTTGTTGTGAGAGATCTTGACTATTAACTTGATTGGCATGAGCGATGCCTAGATTAGTAAAGCATGCCTCTGGTGTGTCTGGGTGGGTCATGGGGATGTGACCTTGGGAACTCTATCTGGTCCCTGGTTCCTTTCTCTCTGGCTCTTCTCTTGTTCTCTCTGCTTCCTGGATACCAGGAAGTGAGCAGTTTTCCTCCACCATGTCCTTCCGCCATGATGCTTCTGTCTTTGTGCCAGCCCACCAAGCCTCTGAAACCAAATAAATCTTTCCTCCTTCATTTGCAAGTATCAAGTATTTTTTCCCAGCAAGTAAAAGCTGACTAATACACTCCCTCAATCCAATCTTCCATGAGAACCACAAGGCACCATTATTGTGTCTTTCCATTCATTAGATCCTTAGAATTCTGGGCACTGAGAAGGGGACATGGTATGAACCAGAGCAGAGCTTCTACAACTCAACATGCAAAGGAATCTCCTGGGAGGAAAATGTAGATTTGTAGATTTGATTCTGTCTTGGAGCTTGTATTTCTAATGACCTCCCAGACGATATCCATTTCTTGACTTGTGGATCCTACTTTGAGTTGCAAAGAAAGAGACCAGTGATTCTCAAATATGGCTGCAAATTGGAAGGACTTAGTATGTTTCAAAATCAGCAAGTTGGGGCTGGGGGTTTAGCTCAGTGATTAGAGTGCTTGCCTTGCAAGCATAAGGGCCTGAGTTCGATCCCTGGCACCACAAAAAAAAAAAAATCAGCAAGTTGAGAATTGCAGTTATTCTTTTTTTAAATTTTATTTCCAAGAACATGAATTAACTATGATGAATGTGATCACTATATATAGTGATCACATTCATCATAGTTAATTTGTACCTGTACAAGATACGTCTTGGTTCCCCCCGCTTCTTCCCTATTCCTCCATTCCACTCCCCCTCCCTTCTACTCCCTGTCTCATCCCTATTTACAGTAGCTTTATTTACATTTTCCCCTTTTCCCTTTCTTTTCTTTTTCCTTTCCTTCTCTTCCCCCTTCTGCCTTTCTAATTCTCCTCCCTATGGAATATTATCTTTCTTTTACTTGGTATCTATTATACTTTTTTGTCCTTATTTATGCTTACGGTTTCTTATACCCGAGAAACAATTTAGTATGTACTCATGAGTGTTTGATTTCTTTCACTTAAGAGTATGTTCTCTAGGTACATCCATGAGAACTACAGTTATTCTTAACAAGGGGAATTCTCTACCTCGGTGGACACTGGCAATGTGTGGAGAAATTATTGGTCATCATAACGAGCAGGCTGGGGAGTCGGGGAGTTACTTGCATAGAGGGGATAGATGCACAAACTCCGGACATGCAAAACAAGCCATGTGAGAGCACATCATGCAGACCCCAATGTTGATGGTACAGAGGAAGGGAAATTCCTCTGTGGGCTTGCTCCAAATTGCTACCTTTGCTGTGTCTTACTATATTATAAAATTAATTGTTCAATCCTTCACTGTTGGGTAGTGTATGTTGATACGCATTTACTGAGCACAGTTTTGATAATTGGCTTTGTCAACCTCGACCCGGAATAGCAAACAGTCAACTCTGTAGTTAGTTCTATTATCAGTTAAAATACAACAGCAGGAGTCCCCTAATTTGCTACACTTTGAAGGGCCACCCCCTCATATTTTTCTCTAAGTTAAACTGTGAATTCTGCAAGGCACATCCCAGAGAATGAATAATTGGGTATTGATGCTTTAAATATTAAAATGCTTAAGACAAGCTTTTCTTTGTTTCAACATGCTATCCTGGGAACAGAGCAGTGTAGCTAAGTGCTTTATAACTGGTGTGTTTTATGACCTACTTGAACAGTTAAAGCATCCTACATCTGCAGGCTGGCTTATACCATCGAATCATCAAACGGATAAACTTAGCACTCTGCAGAAATATGCAATTGATGCCACTTGGAGAAATACTGGGGAAGGGCTTTTTATGAATGTTATTCCGTGCAGTAGCTTATCTTTTATTTCCTATATATCCTTCATAGCTCTGCAAAAATTCTTCACAGAAGGGAA
The DNA here is from genome assembly GCA_004026905.1 of Hystrix cristata. Lineage (NCBI taxonomy): Eukaryota > Metazoa > Chordata > Mammalia > Rodentia > Hystricidae > Hystrix > Hystrix cristata. The sequence goes on from PVJO010013580.1 coordinate 37,334, forward strand.
AAAAAAAACTTACTTGGCATTTTTACTGAGCCACAGAAACCATTACATCAATAAAACAAATGTAAAGATGGCATATTTGTCACGTAGAATTATAGGAGATAGCATCAGAAGACTGGCTGACAATAATTACCTGGAAGTGTCATTAATGTCATATTTTTATTAAAGAGCTATCATTGCAAGTGCAAGGTGCTTACCTGCAGCTCTATGTGAGTAAAAAGATGAATATATCAACGATCATTAGCACACATTTCTTGCAGGATGGACTTAAGAATGCAGAGTTTGGGTGAGTTTTACGACACAAATATGCTTGTAAGAGTGCTTTGAGAGTACACATTCTTCTGTGATTTCTTTCCTTTATTGATGGAGATTTGTGAAGGTCCAATATTGCCTGAGAATGTGACTGTGCAAAATATTTCACCTTCACAGTAACGTACTTTGTATCATTTTGTAGTGGAAGAAAGTGAGAAGCTGATCGCCTTGCAAAAGCGTTCAAGGTCAGGATTGGAATTCATCTCTGAACTCAAAGCCCGGGTCTCGCGCCTCCTGCCACTGGGGATTTTTCTGTCTTTTTCACGAGACGGCTGCTCATATTCTAAAATGCAAAGGGGCTGAAAATGTGAACTAATATTCTTCCAACCATTGCAACCAGTGCATCGATTATGGAGGTTGATTAGATTTAGTAACAGCCAGTACGGAGGGAAGATGGATCTGAGAAGACAGACAAGATGAGGCAAATCACAGGTAGCCCTCGAGGGCCAACGCTGGTCCCTGTTCCCATGTTCTGTTGGGTGGTTCTGCTCCGCAACATGCCTGTATTGCCCTTGGGAAGTGGAGAACTTTGGAATGAGACTATTTCTAAAGATCCTTAGCTAATCTGGCGTGCCAGAAGGTCTTGTCAGGTTTTTGAGAAAGATCCATCCTTTAACTCCATTTAAATCCTCTTTGCATACTGAGAGGAACGTAGCCTGCCTTGAACACAGAGAAGATGTGTTGAGTGTGTGAATGATTCACCAACAGGACCAGAAACAGATCTTAATCTTGGGGGCTCTCGGTATGCAGGGGAAAGAGTTGGGAACAAGGGAGTTCAACCTTCCTCCTGGGCCTGATAGTTACAGGCAAATCCCTGGAGCTGTGAGTCACCGCTCCTGCCTCCCTGGTTGCTCATTCCACTGGCTCCTCAACCGAAGCCTACACATACAAAATTCCTCTGGCCTGTAGAAGTCTCTGCTCACCACATGAGCACGTATTCATTTCAGCACACATCGTTCTGCTGCTAATAATGCAAAAGCTGCTCCTAGCAAACGTTTTGGACGTCTGCAAATGTGTTCAGAGCTTGTTGTCTCATTGCGATTATCAAATAATTATTTAATTATTGTTTAATTTAATAAGGCATGTTCATGTCACATTAGGGAAGTGTCTGTGTTTAATTGGGGCACTCTGTTTGGGTGGAATGAGCTTGAAAGGATTCTTTTAAATGAAATGGTTTGCTCCCATATTCATTTCAAAGGGATTTTAAATACTTTCTGTATGCATGCTTGCTTGCACAAGGCTAAGTAGGCGCCCTTTATTGAGATACCCCTGAAACAGCTCCTTAAGAGTAAACCCTCAGGCTCTCGACTCATGGCTTGCGGTGAGAATGTACTCTCTCTTTTGGGTCATCAGCTTCAAGATGCGCGAAGGATGCTTGGCTGGCTCACTACCTGAGCACATGTTGGCTGGTGGGCTGCAATCCAGGCAAACAGCCAAAAGAGCTCTTTTGAATGCTAAGCTCCCAATGCAGGTTTTCAAGAAGAGCAGCAGTCCCCAGGAGCCACAGTTCTGAAGCTTGACTCGCTACCGAGCGGGGGAGGATCTCCTGCCCAAGAAGAGATGGGAATAAGTGAGATCGAGTGGTGAAGACCCAAGAGCCTCAAATCTCCTTGCCCTTATGTATAAGTGATGGCTGGTGTTAGACTCAACCAGCCTCCTGGAAGTCCCTGGAGGTAGAAGAAAAAACGAGGAAGAAAGTACATGCAAGATCGCAGCCAAGATTTCAGTCCACAGTCTGAATTTAAATAATAGCTCTGCAAAGGGGGCGGAGGTTTAGCTCAGGGGTTAGAGTGTTGCCTTGCAAACACAAGTCCCTGAGTTCGATTCCCACCACTGCAAAAAAAAAAAAAAAAAAAAAAAGCAAAGGGACTCATCATGGCTTTAAAATGTTCTTTCCCATGAAACTGCAAAGCACACCCTGTATGTAGGCGAATGCAACACAAATGTGACATTGAACATGTATCAGTGGAATGGCCATAAACTAGGTATCTGAAGTGAATGTAAATAATGCACGTAAAGCAGCAGGCTGGCTTTAGAATAAAGGATATTCGTACTTGCTCTTACAAGCATGTGATGGTGGTTCTTAGTATAAGAGTCATGAATATATTACTTACTAATTACCACAGTACTAGTTAACTATTAGGATTAGTGGAAAACTCCTACCACGTGGTTTGCAGAACCAACCTCCTTCGCATTTGTTCCCATCAGTTTGGTTCCACATGCAAAATAAAATAATTATCCATGCACAATTCATGTTTGCTAAGACACGGACAATTGTCATCTAATTCTGCCAATTCTTTTCACAATGCGTGGTGCAAAATGTGCGAAAAGCGCATGTCTCAGGCATAATTCTTCAGGGAACCACACGCTACACACATCCTCTTATATTAATGACTTCCCTAATGAGTTAAAATCCTCATAAGGCCACTGTTTGCATTTATACTTAAAGTAATACAAATCACTTGTGTTGTTTTCATTTAAAAAAAAATCTATTCTGCAACATTATTTATTTATGTCTATAAATGTTTTAAGAGTTATGGGAACATTTGCTGCACCAAAGTCATTTAGCTACGCCTAAGTCAAGATTTCATTTAATACATTCCTCTGTCGCTGGACGGATTAATAATCTCTAAAATCTCTAAGTCACTCGGTGGCAGCCAGTGGAGAGGGGAGCTGAGATAACTGAGAGAAATTAAGTAGCTGTTTGTTCAAAACATAAAATCATAAGATTTAAGTTAAATTGAGAGACCAGCAAGAATGCATATTTTCTTACTGCAACAGAAATGAACGTCTCTTGCAATCATAAACTAATAATGTTTGGTGGTAAAATGTTATTACGACTGAATATCTTCTCACTGGTAAACTGCTGAACTTCTCAGAAAAAAAGGCAAAATAACATTGTTGGCTTTTCCCTTCGTATCCTTCATATATATACTTAAGACCTCAAAATAACTTGAAATACGAACACTAAACAAAGATGACAGTAAAAATTGGGGGGGCTGCATTCTAAAAACTCGTCTAAGTTTTTATTAGTGCTTGGGGAAGAAAAACTAGAAAAAGGAGTATGTAAATTTCTCTAATACACAGTTATCTTCTTAATCTAAACACACTCATTTTTTTCAACCTGAGCGTAAATGTTTTAAAGTTTAGAGAGCACCTGTATTCCCTACGTCATAATACAAATTATATGAAAAGGTACTTATGTCTTAGAGGATTTGTCTCTCTTTTACCCGTCCTTATGAATGTTTTAATGAACAATGATGTTTTGCAAGGATTCTTTGTTATCACAATGTGGAATGTTATAGTCATGAATGAGACACTTGGGAAAGGCATTTTATGGAGCATCCTCTGTGACTTCAGGTCTTTTCTTAGTGAAAGATATTCTGAAGCTCCAGCTTCATCCCTTGTGAAATTAACCTGATTGATCAGTCCTTGGTAAATGAAAAACGCCACTGTGCTACAACATCTTATCACACTTAAAATGGCATATGTTTGTTTGAAACACCTGCTACCCTGGCTTCTCACAACAGGACTAATTTGGGATAATTCGTCTACCTTCACTTTCAGAGTTCCTTACTTCTGCTTTCTGTAGAAGCCTAAGGATTAACCTGTTCTGTGTGAGTTTAAAAGCAAAAAATCTAGGGCTGGGGATTTAGCTCAGTGGTTAGAGTGTTAGAGTGCTTGCCTCCCAAGCACACGGCCCTGAGTTCGATCCCCAGCACAAAAAAAAAAAAAACAAAAACCAAATCATCAACCCCTCCAATGCAAAAAAACCCCACAAAAAATGAAAGCAAATCCCAAGCTACCTTTAGCCCTTTAACATGGATAAGATTTTAGCTTGTTTGTTATACCGTCCTAACACACAAGCTAAAAAAATAAAGCCTCTGGCAAGCTAAATAGTTGGATGCATTGCAACTGAGATAAAGGTTACTCTAAAATCTAGTAAACTTTTTATAAATTTGACAGTACAGATTGTACAGAAATTAGCAGCTATATCGGCCTAAAAGCTTTAAACTTATTTTTTTTTTCTGTTTATATGGGTGTTACACACTGTAGTAACTAAGTAAGGTCTTGTCTATGTGGGTTTGATTATAGACGTGAATAAAATATTCTCTAAATAATGAAAAAAATCTGCCCATTGCAAATTTAGTGTGGGAGGAGAACTTTTATCTATACTTGAAAATGAACTATATAAGTAAAAAAATCTGTAACATTCTCTTTGTAGGGAATAGAAACACACACACACACACATGCAGAGAGAGAGAGAGAGAGAGAGAGAGAGAAACTGACAGTCCCTGACACACTGTGGTTTGACTTCTAATTTTTTGACTTTACAGTGGTGTGAAAGCACTGTGGATTCAGTGAAAATTGGTTTGTGTTTTCGATTTTGACCTTTTCCCTAGGTACCCACACATTGTAGGATCCTCTCTCTCTCTCTCTGTCTCTCTCTCTCTATCTCTCTCTCTCTCTCTGCTACCTGTAGGGTCAGAAGAGACACAACTGGAACTCCACACTGTGCTGTGTTTCTAAGCTACGATGCTTTGCAAGCTAAGAGTCTTAAGTGTATGTTCAATTTATTATATTTTTAACTTATAATGAGTGTTCTGGGAGCTAACACCATTTTAAATCAAAGACCATTTGCAATATAGCCTTCCATGAATACATAGGACTGGCAATTTTTTAAAAAAGTACCTTCCAAACTTTTTATACTTTGATTTCTGAAGAAAGAAAAAAGTTTATATTACATCTTCTGCATTTATTCTTATGAAATCAGGTAGAATATAAGGTGGAGCGCTCAGATCCTTTTCTATAAAACCAAGAGAGGGAAATAAGCCTGCCAATATATTTCCTCTTCCAATGAAACAATGACTTGATGTAATTCAACTGTTGCTACTAAATAACAAAGTCTCTGAGGCTGTGTCCAGCAACCCACTGGCTGGAAGAAAAGGGCAGGCTTGGGATATGGCCATCCTGGTTTGGGTTCATCAGAGGAGACTGAAGGCCGGATGAGGGGGCCTGGTGTTGGGGCTCCAGGAAGAACCAGCAAGAGACAGTCCAATGAGACTTACCGAGACGCTGTTCGAGAGTCATGTTTGCTCAGTGTAAAGAACTTGATTAAGAATGGAGACAAGTCCCACAGGATACAGCCTCCTCTTTGTTTTGTTTGTCTGTCTTTCCTTTTGTTTTGTTACTGTTCTTGCTGCTAGAACTTTTTTAAATAAACTTTTTTTCAATGTGAAAAAAAAAAGTGAGTCTGGAGGGATCTTAAAAATCTTAAAACAAGACTACATTTAAATACCATGTCGTTTCAGGACTTCAAGCTTCTCAAATGTTAACTCTACTTGTTAGAATTAAAAAGAGAAAGAGAAAAAAGTGAAATGCATACTAAACTGAGTACGATACTTAAAATCAATTTCAAGTTTTATCTATCCAGTCATGAATACATATTCATACATAAGATGATGATGTATCTAAAGTAATGATACATACAAAGGTGTCTATGTATCTATTTATCTATATTTCCATCTTTTTATCTTTCTACCTCACTCCAGTGTCTCTGTTGTGCATGGAATATTGCTGCACGCATTATGTTTTATCAAGGGAACACAAAGTAAGAAAATAAATCTGAGTTTACCTATTGAGAGAGGTTCCTCTTAACTAGCTCTCAAATGTATGAAAACTGAGTTGGAATCATTACAAACCATCCTTAGAAAAAGGGTTTTAGTCGTCTAGAAATAAATAGGGAAAAGTCAACCTTATCGATTCTTCTTCACGAAGTGAATCCACATCACCACCGCAAGTCGCAGCAAATTTGGAGTATTTGGAAAAGGAAGTTCAGATGCGCGCTGTCATGACTGACCAGGAAGCTGAGCGGGTTAGGAGCGGGACGGAGCTGACCAACCTCTCGGCAATTCGTGGAGAAGGTGGAGGGCTCAAAGCTTCCCCTAAATCTGGCTGGAAGCAAGAGAGTTCCTTTCTTTCATAATCCTATTAATAACAATATCCGATACCTCCACACACTTAATGAGTTAGGCAATGCATGTGTCAGGGAGGAAAAAAAGTCATTATGTGTGTAATTACCTTAATAAAATATTCTCATTAACTACACTAGTAAATGCATGTGATCGACTAAAAACTGAAAGCCTACATTTGTATTCTTGAACAATCATATGTGGTTCTAACTATCCACAAGATTTTATTCCACAATGAAAATATTCTGTAATAGGAATAGTTAAACACATAATCATTCTTCTGTAAATGGAATCTAACTTGTTATGTGTGGGAGAATATCTCCCACAAATTATAAGATGGAGAATTAGAAAGCCCAGGCAAAATGAAGTTCAACAGAAATCACTTTTCCAAGTTTTAAACCATTCATACTCTATTTTTATTATTATTATTTTTGTTCTCCTTATTATTATTATTTTGTTGTTGTTGTTGTTGTTGTTTGAGTTCTCACCACGTTGTCCAGCTGTTGTTGCTGTTGTCTGAGGTCTCACCATGTTGTTCAGCCTTGAACTAACTATGTCCCCCAGCCTGATCTTGAACTCATGGCAATTCTCCTGCCTCAGCCTCTTAAGTGCTGGGATTACAGGCGTGTACCACCACAATGGGCTTCTTCACTCTATTTGGATAGGCCATTTAAATGTGGTTTTTGTACTCAATCTCCTGTTCTAAACACAAGCCAATCTTATATAAAGAAAACAATAAGACGAAGGTAAATGTATTTACAATGGCTTTTCTTTGTTTTATTTTTAACTGACATAATAATTGTACAAAGTTCTGAGGTACAATATCATGTTCTAATACATGCATACATTGTGTAATGATCAAATCAGAGGATTTTTTTTAAAAATAGAAACAAGTGTTCCTTAAGTCAAAACTTTTGTGGGTTAATCCTTTTTTAAATGACATTAGTACAAAATCACAGATCTGGAGCATGATTAATAAATTTATTGTCTTTAGAAGAAAACAATGGAGATTAAAATGATTACAAGACATGGCTATGATTATGATCAATTCATAAGACAAATGCCTTTTTGTCTTAGTATATTCCGTGTTCTTGGGAAAGCGTATATGTTTCTAACTATAAATTTTGTTCGTATCCCAAATGAAAAGGAAAAGAAATAAAATGGTTATTGTACAGTTCAGTGTCTGTTGGGTGGGTCGATCAAATTTCTACGTTGCAGTAACATCTTACTCTGCTGAAGAAATGAGTGAAGAAAAAGAAGGCTGGGAAAAGAGGGGACTTCTGCCTCTATCTTCTACACACATATTGTATGAAAAATACACATATGTGAACTCTGAAGCAATTATCAAAACCAGTCACCTTATCTGAATCAAGTTTTACTCCACCTTTAAGATCTGAATGCTGTAAAAATCAGAAGTGTGATGGAATATTTTATACTCTTTTCCTATCCATCATAATTTCTTCTATTCCTAAACCTTAATGGTTTTTCCTATTCTGTGACATCTAAATTCCGAATAGCAGACTTATAGAGTTATAGAGTATGAGCCCGAGAAATGTTCAAATTAACGATGTTCAGATATTAAATTTGACATGTCAGGACTCAGTGAAGCTGTGAAACAAGCTGAATAATTTGGACCCTCTCTGTCCCTAGATATTTTCATGCCCTAGAAGATTTTTAATTCCAACATATAATAGGTATACCATATTTTAAATAACTTCTAACTTGTTCTGCAGCAGAGAGACGAGTTAATAAATTCTGTTTCCTAAAGTGGCTAGTAGGTAGAGAGAAAACTTATAACATCAAGAATAATGTCATGCTGCAATGGAATTGGGAAGGTATTACTTTTTCTGGACTGTGTTTTGGGATTTTTCATTTTTCTCCTAGATGGTGAAGAGCATAGGATTTGGGAAATACACCAGAAACAGTGAGACTCTGGTTTCACCAACAGTTTAGACTTTGATTCGCACCACTATTTTCTCTTGAAAATTCCTCTGTGTACCTTAGACTCCGATGCTTATTCTTTCAAGAAAATATTTCATAATGTAGCTGCGTAGACCCTTGAATGCTCATTAACTGTGGCAATAGCGGATTTACAACTGGACATTAAGTACACTGCTTAATAGCACAGCAAGGCACCAAAAACCATTGGGGTTGGGTGAACAAAGATCTTAACTAACCTCATTATCCACTCTGCATTCTCCCTACCTACTTTCACAGCTGGGGCAAGATCTGGTGTTCATCAGCAAACACACAACTGAGGAGGCTAAAATACCACTTATGACACCCATTCAAAATAGAGGTGCAAATATTGTGTCATTTCAACACACCTTTGCCAATGAACACAACTTAATTACTGAGAAGCATTTGTGATGATAGGAAATAAATGATCTGATTTTCTTGAGACCTTAATGACTACCTAAAATAGTTTCTTCATATTTAGTTTGTCTAATTCTTTAATTTCAGTTGGATATCCAAGAGAACAATTATCTTTAGGAAAAAAGGTGTAATAATTTTTTAAATAAATAAAGAAACACGAAGAACTGTGATCTAAAAAACAACACAGATACATTATAATAAAAGGTGAATTCAAACAACAGCAGTTTTTCATTATTGACCAACATAATAAAACATTTAAATGTATGAATATGTTATTTGTTTTTCTACTCATAATTATCAATTTTACACATACAGTATGTTAATCAAATACTCTACATATTTTATTCACTTTATTGTTGTTTTTTTTAATGGGACTTGAACCCAGAGACTCGCCCCTGATAGGCTGTACCACCAGCTTCACCCCCAGCCCTATTCTATATATTACAAAATCTACATTAATATAGTCCCCACACTAAAGCTGTAACCTATTTAAAATTTTTGTGGTGCCCCCATTTAGTCCTTTGAATTTGTACTCAACATAGTAATTTCAACCACTACATAATTAAATGATTATTTACAACCGTTGAATTATGTTCACCAAAATTCTTTAGTTCTTCATAAGCTCCCAACACTATTCATTACCTCAAATTCTCAGAAGTATTCTCTACCTGGTCATGCATTATTGGGAAAAATTTACCTGGTACTACATGTAGAAAAAAAGAAAACAAAGAAAAAGAGAAAGAAAAACAAAACTTCTTACAATGACATTGTAAAAAAATAAATAATGTAAAAAATTAAATGTAAAAAAGTAATTAAAATATTAAACTTCTTACAATGACATAATATTAAAAAAAAGAAAAAAAAATTCTTACAGTGACAGAATGCCAAAAAAAAAAAAACCTACTTACAATGACGTAATAATGATCATTGTTATTGTGGTTATTAACATTGTTTCTCACTAGAAGAATGAAGGAGACATTGGTGCCTCTGACTGTGTACATGTGAGCAAATAGTAGCCATAAGATTGCTCTTTTTTGTTTCTTTTGTGTCTGGCAAACAAATTCAGGCTCATTTCCAGTGGACTTGTGGACAACAAAAGATACACTAGTGACCCTTTTCTGTGTGTGCTTGGACCACCCATGGGCCAGCTTCTCTATGCCCAGGAGAGTTCAAGGACTGGTTCGGTAGAATCCATGGAACAGCTGCCCCATATCAGTGGACTCTACTGGCCAGCTCCCCCATACCAGCAAATTCTACTGACCAGCTCCCCCGTACCCGTGAACTCTACTGACCAGCTCCCCCATACCCTGTGAACTCTACTGACTAGCTCCCCCATACCCAGTGGACTCTACTGACCAGCTCCCCCATACCCAGTGGATTCTACTGACCAACTCCCCCGTACCCAGTGAACTCTACTGACCAGCTCCTCCGTACCCAGTGGATTCTACTGGCCAGCTCCCCCATACCAGTGGACTCTGCTGACCAGTTTCCCCATACCCAGTGGACTCTACCGACCAGCTTCCCCATACCCAGTGGATTCTATTCCCCAGCTCCCCCATACCTGATAGAGTCTGCAGACTACCTCACCTATACCCACTGGAGCTTGTAGAACAGCCTCGCTCACCCATACCTCGTGCAACATACAGATCAGCTCGCCCATTCCCCGGCAGCATATAAACAGCGGCTCACTCCTACCCGAAGCAGCCTGTGGATTAGTTTACCAATGTCCCGAAGGATACATGAAAAATGTTTGCTTATCAAATCCTAATTGCTTCAGACATCTAGTTACTTAAGAAAAACCTTTTACTACAATAAAGAATTTAATGAAGATTAAAAGGACATATATCATCTGTAACCCCAGGACTCCATTTTTCCAAATGTCACTGGTTTATAACTTGGTGTCCGGTGCTCATCCAAACAGAAGCACCTGCACCGCTCTGCAAGGACAAAGTACATCAGGGCCAATATCTACATTTTCTAGTAAGTTGGCAGTACGCCTCTTTCACTTACAGAAAGTGCCATCCTGACTAAATTGCTCAATGTTAGTGATTATTTCACAGTGGTTCCTAATGTAATTATATCCTGCCTTCTCTGCATGGTTTCCAATGTCTTTTTGTCTTTATTTAACCATCAAACAAGAATGAATAAATTGCTTTTATGGTTTCCTTTTATTTATTACTTAACAAGTATTAGTTGAGTTTCTGCGATGCTAGGAATATACTCAACAGAGGCCATAATGAACGAGTAACTAATGTTTGATCCATCTTAACCAACAGTTTATTAGCATCTGGAAAAATCTCAAAATTAATATTAAATGATAATAACAATAAAAGGCCAAGAATGTGGATAACAGCTAACATTTACTGGATATTTCCTAGGTTATACTTGTAATATTTCCTACTTATACTTGTATGGCTGTAGAAGGTATGACCCATAAAGTGTAATTTCAGTATTTTAGGATAATTATCTGAATATAAATTGCGATTGAATTACTCATATTCTTTCCGATAGCAGTATTACAGGGTGACCCCCAGATGATCCCCTAAATTGAACATTTGCAGCCAAGACAGGCACGCTAAAAAGAGTGCATAAAATTACATGTGTCTGAAGTGTATATGACACAGATATGCATTTTACCTTTAGACTTGGGTCCCACCCCGAAGACAGCTCATTAGGTACATTCAAATATTACAAAATCCACAATTTGATGCCTTCTGGTCCCAAGCACTTTGGGTAGAGTACAATAAATTCGTATAATTAAAATTCCCTATTTAGAATTTTTGTTTTTCATCTCCTGAGAAGACTTGGGCCCAGAGCATCCAGGTAGGCGCGCTGGAATCCAAGAGGAGAAGCACATTTTTCTCAATTGACTGTCCAATATTTCGACAGCCAGATTCCTTCTTGTCATTTCTAGATCAATTACCTCCACCTGCTAATCACCTCAACTGGTGGAGGACAGTCTCCCCCAAATAGTTTCTATTTAATCTTGATGATTTTCAAACTGTGGGCAAAGAAAGAGACTTGAAAGTCTCTTGGAGAGTCTAAATGATGCAACTCTGAGGTTTGGGGTGTGGTGTGGTGCTGGGAATAGGATCCAGGACGTGGCTTGTGACTTGGTGCACATGTGACCTGTGCTGGACTTGCGGTGGTCACCTTGAGCAGGAACACCCAGCTGGACTGAGCTGCTGTGGTTCTAGGCATAGAGGATCCACCTGAGGATTGTTGCTGTTGCAACATAAAGGAGAGTGGGAGCAGAAGATAGCGGCCGGCTGTTTCCCAGGAGAAGCTCTGCTGTGGCTGCTTCTCCTGAAGGGGACTCAGTCAGCTGTTCTCATTGCAGAAGAAGCTGGGGGCCTTGCTGTCGTTGGGGATGGCTGCTGTTTGCTTCAGGGGAGCTCTGGTCTTCATCTCTGCTGTGAGCATCATATCCTGGCTCCAGTAAAGATTTCTTCAGCCATCATCTGCAGACATGGACGTACACGGGACAGTGCTGTGGGCTCCTGGCCCTTGATTGGATCTTTCAGGTCTCCAGGGCATAGAGAGAAGTTCTGCACTTTTCCTGCATTTGGCTTGCACGTGTGACTGCTGTAACTTGTAAATGTCCTGTATTAAATCTGATGCAAACCATTGACTCTAGACAAGTAACTAATACAAGTCCTCACTTCCCTTCCCACTAAACTCTTTTCTGTGGCAAATCCGACTTACAAACAATTCTCCCAGAGTAGAACTCATGCGTAAGTCAGGGACTTACTGCATATATTTGTGTAGCACGCCAGTCATCTACCTGGTTGAAGTAGGAAAAAAAGATGGAATTTAAATTCGTTAGATGGACACTGATTAGGAAGTGCCAAAATTGTGACATGTTCCTAGCAAAGAGAGACTTAATTCTGTGTTAAATTTACACTGGGGTGAAAAAGGGATATTGACTAGGGGGAAAAAAAAATGCGGTGATTATGGGTGCTAACTTTGAAAGCTGGTGTATTTAAGAGTCTTTCCTCTGTGTTTGTAATACCTCTTTGTAAATCTGAGTTACGGGAATGATATCAAGAGGAATTATCTGTCTCCTGGCACACCACCAGCCATACATCTGGAGAAAGACTTATGAGTCTGCCAGGCTCTGATTCATCGCCCTGTTACAGTCTGTTGTATCTGTGGGAATGAACTGTAAGGAGACTCCAAAGGGAAATTCATGTCTTTGGCACATGCACTGTGGAATTATCTTCACTTGTTTTTTTTGCCCCTGCAAGGCACCATGATGGAGATGATCAATGGGTGTCCCTTCCCCTAATAGGGCTTAGTCCTGGGTCAGAGAAATGGTTCACTAGCGATTTCCTCTATCTACATGAAGGTGTGCTTGGCTTTGCGTGTCTTAGGATGTACATTATGAGGCCCAGGACCACTTAAGCATGTGTGCACACCCAGAGCTGGCTAGTGTAGAGCACGGTGGGGTGGAGACATCAAATGAGTGGTGCTTACGTCAATCCGTGGTAAGATGCAGTGGGACGCACTGCACCTCTGGGTATCTGCCACAATTCAGGACTCACTAAGGTAGCCTCCAATTCCTAAAACACAATCACTTTCTCAGCTTTTCTACTGCCTTCTTTGCTAAGGATATTTTGTGTTGCATCCAACTTCCTGCTGGAATCTATAATCTATGGGGGCTCTGGAAACAACTTTGAGGGATCTAGTACAGGGTCACCTATCAGGAATCTCCCACCCCAGTGATTTATTGATTATGCATGCCTGCAACATTTGACATAATATTCAAATATACTAAAGAAGGAAGAAGACAGACTACAGAGCCCACAAACTCAAAACCAAAGCAAATCTCAGAGGGCGCGCTTTATTTTAAGAGACAGAGAACAGAGAACGTTCCCTTTTATTCAAGGTACTGTGTTCATTTTATTTCATCAACATGTTTTCAAACCACTAATCTAGAGCCGTTTAATACAATCTTGTTTATGTCAGATGATTGTGCACGTTTTCTTCTCGCCTTTCAGTACAAGAATTCACAAATGTCGAGGTCTATTACAGCAATTGTGAGGGTGCAAACAATAACTTTGGTATTTTGCTGAAGTGTTTTGTGTAGGTTTCATTGTTCAACATCCCCTGTCTCAGACAATGGAATAACACCTTATTTTCCTCTCAGGAAAAAAAAAAGGTTTGAGTCTCTGTGAAATAATTTTCAACTTAGTTTATGGCTCTCCTTTAAATGTCAAGAAGAAAAGAAAAACAAGGAAAAACAAACCAAAACACGCCCTGAAAGGAGAGATTTCTATTATTTT